>JAXBDA010000368.1:0-90346 GCA_036023075.1 Gaultheria prostrata | reverse complement strand
TATATATTGTATTATTTTATGATATATTGTAATATTTTATTTTATTCTATTTCATAGAAATTATACAATCGACGACGTAAATTTGGTCGCCGTCGATTAACCTTTGGCGACAACTAGTAATTTGGTAGACGAATATACTAACAAAAAATTAGTAAGTGACATATTTTCTCTTTGACCGCTAACATTTTTTGTCACCATTATGTTTCTGACAGATTCCTACTTGGCACCAATCATTTCGCACTGGATTATCTTTTGGCGCTAAACATTTCCGACTAAGCTCATATTTTGACCAATAAAGGCATTGCATAAGGCGACAAACATTTGTTTCGTTGCCAAAAGTGATGCATAAGGCGACAAAATTAAAAAAAACATAAAATAAACAATAAAGTATTTACTAGTCCATCACACTTGTAATTGAAGTATGGTTAAAATATGCAAACATGTTTTATTAAGGTCGAAAAAACTGTGTTAAGAAAGATTTTTTTTTTATCACCGTTGTAACAAAGCATGGTTAAAATAAACACATTTTATCACGGTTTGTAAAAAAGCGTGGTGAAAAAAAAATATTTTATCACACTTGTAATCGAAGTGTGGTTAAATATGCGAAACACGTTTTATCACGGTTGGAAAAGATGCAATAAAAACGTTTTTATCATGGTTGTAACACAACGTGGTTAAAATAAATATATTTTATCACACTTGTAACAAAGCGTGGTGAAAATAAATACATTTTATCACTCTTGTAACAAATCGTGGTGGAAATAAACACATTTTATCACATTTGTAGGAAAATGTGATTAAATTAAGCAATTATAATCACAGTTCTTTTAAACCTATGATAATTATTATTAATCACTACAGTTTTATTAGCAAACTGACATTAAAAACTTACCTTGCATTTCTTTATCACGGTTTCATCAAAACGGTAATCTTTTTATTTTTCTTAGTGTGATCTTTATCAATTATTCTAGTAGTGCAAAATGTGGGGGACTCAATGTAAACAATAATTCTTTTTTCTTTATCAACAATATAAAATCCTCAAAGATGCAAGCGATCAAGTTGTCAAGCAATATATTTACATCTGAATGAATTCTTGTCAAGCTTTGGAAAGAACTTGACTAGGCGGAATCATATGAATGTAAAACACCGATGCCATATGCGTAAATTGAACATTATAATAACTATATATTCATGAATGATTAATTATGTAAATGCAATTAATTTTTAGTTTCTCATGCATTTCCGTTTCAACCAAATTTCCATTGTAACAGAATAATGTCAGACAAGGAATCGAAACATACCAAAAAAGTAAACGGAGATTCTGTCTTAAAATTGTTAGAAAAATTAGTTTACTTTTTGTGATAAAATAAAAAACATGAATGCTATAAAATCAAAACGCAAAACCTGAAAATCGATGGAATGAAATGATAATCAAGGCGAGTGTTTAACACTCTGTACTTAAGACAGATTCGTCTCCGCTACGGTGCTTACGGTTTGTATGAACGTCCATCTCCCAGCACTACTTGATCTTCACCGAACGGAAGAAGCACTCCAATCTGTTCGGTAGGCGAACCAAACTTGTGTCTGTACTCTCTCCAATGAAAAGACTCCGACTCAATGAAAATGTAGAAAAAATTTGCTTACGAAATGAATGAATGATGCCATATATATAGACCAACCGGTGACTCTACGAATAGTCACCAGGGACAAAAGACACATCTATTCACGAAAGGACGCGTTCTTCCACAGCGAACATGTGTCAATGAAAAGATGCAACTCCAAATTAAATCAATTTTCATTCATACTTTAAATAAAATATTATATCCAAAATATTTTTCCAACAGTTTCTACTACGTATGGAATAACCCTCTCTCTCGTGTACCGTGCGTATGGGGATAAATCTTATCGACCCCAATGAATTGGGGCTTAAAGCTTTAACCTCTGTTTGGTTTGATTTTGTTGTTTTGTTTTGTTATTGTAAGCAAACTTGTTGAATTGTTGCTTCTATATTCAAGTCCATTGACCTCATGTAATGAAAATTAAGGATGTTTGAGAGTTTGATGATGTCTGATCATTTACAGTCAAATATCGGATATCCTCTTTTGGTGTGTGTGGAGCACAAAACTTCTAATGAATAGAGCTTCTAAATAAACCAAGCTACTTGAGTTTGAATTTGGGTTTGTTAATCATATAAACAAGCCATGAACATTCTTTGAAACTCATAAAGGAGTCGAACCAAGCTCAAATAATGGACTATTTCAACTTGTTTATCTTCTAACATGAAAAAGAAAAAAAAAATTCAAGTTACTCGAGATCGGTTCAATTAAAGTTCCTTTAAGATCGGCTTATCTCATAAAAAAACTATTTGTAACATATTTTTAAAGCTTGTTATATTTTCAAACTAAGCTTGATCAATGACCTACTTAACTTGTTGAACCAGTTATTGTTGCTATCTGTGAACAAATTTTCACTTTGAAACTTGCAAGGAGTGAGATTTTCTCTTTTTTGATGGGGACAATGCACAGTAATTTTTGCTAGCTCCTCCTTCATGCTTTGCTCATTTCATATTTTTTCTTCAATATTTCCCCCAAAATATTTGGGTAGAAGTTATAATTTTACCCAATTTCGATTCCTCTCGTCGAGAAGAACCTATAATCACCAAAAGTTTTGACGCAAAACTAACAAATGCGAAAAAAAAAATTGAATAATTAAGGCAAAACTAAAAAATCCTTAAATCAGTAGCATTAGAACGAGTTGCTTTCAAGTTGGAGCAAATAAGCACAGCAAAGTGCAAACGTTGCAATCGATGATATAGCTTCACATCTTTCCCCTTTTCTTTTCTTTTCTTTTGTTTTTTTTTTTTGGTGCGACAGAAATATTCACCCTTCCCCTTTTCTAGTTCCACTAGATGACTGCTTAAACATTTTCATAATATTTTGCAAATAATGCAAAACCTATCCATCCTCGAGTCCCGGATATTAGCGAGAAGGTAAAAGTTGTTGGGTGCCCGATAGTGTGCCCCAGTAGCGAAGAACGAAAGAAAACTGCTTAAATATAGCTACAAAAGAAGGGTTAAGCAAACAACCACTAAAGCCCTGATTCTTAAAAAAGCCAAAAGCTTCTGGAAAAACCACTTACCAATGCAGTTCAGCTATAACATGAAAGGTTTCCATCTCTAATAGCGGTTGGAAAATCAAGACCTTATAAAATAACTGATGTTGTCACAAGTCTTACAAAAGAACATCACTACTTTCTATTCCTCGGACATGTTACAAGCTGTTGAGATACATAATTGTCTACAAGTACAAAGTGTGTTTTTTCTCGTCTAATTAAAAGTTTCTTAGCTCCCCGAGTGACACTCCCAACAAACATTTTGAGAAAATATTTGGCGTTCAACACTAGGGCCACCCAATGTATGAAGCTCCCTCGCTGTTGTAGGGTCTGGGAAGTGTCGGACGTAAGCAGCTTTACTCTTGCAAGTAAAGAGGCTATTTCCGCAGCTAAAACCCGTGACCACCAAGTCAAATTGAAACTACCCTACCATTGCGCTGATAGTATTTGACAATTACTGGCGCCAATAGCATTTGACGCACGGGACTCAAATAATTTACCAAATAATAGTAGACAGGCTGATCACCATTGAATTAAACAGAGAGAATACTGCTACTCCAAGTGGAAGGGGATGCAAATACGTAATCAACTTCTTCACAACCAACTCAACTCAAGAAGCCTTCACCTTCTTCACAAAGATCCCAGGAAAAATCAGCCAAGATGCTAGTTATGGTTACTAATTGACTTTACACATTCTGGCAAAAGGGAAAAAACTATAGATATTTACATTCAGAAATGACAATCAGTTACCAGTCACATAATACACTATGCAATTGATTCAGGAAAAGTTTTGCAAAAAAAGGAATAAGATAAATAAAAGTTCTGATCCAATCTACTATCCAATTCAAGCTAGAAGAAAGAGTAACACAAACTTGTGAACAAGTTTTACATTTCACATACCTTGTTTAGACAAAAGTCACTGTTAAATTCCTACTGCATAATATATAGCTCTTGTCCAGCTATTAAGTACCGACCAATGACATTTCCTGGTTGCATAATAAACTGCTCCTGGAATGTTCCCATTCGCCTTCTAGGCATGTCAATCGAGAGATCTTTAAAATTTGGCAATCCCTCTGCTTCTACACCATCTCCACATACAAGGAATTGATTACCAACAATGAATGATCCGGATACACGTATTGCAACGCCATCTCTACCATGAACACGGCACTGAACTTTTTCCACAACATGCACAAGCTTTTCTGGAGGCCATTCACCTGCTAATGTACTCCGAATATTTGACAACGAGGCAAATATGTCGTTTGGACCAACATAATCCTTGCCTGAGAAACAGGGAAACGTAAAAGGTAGTATTAGCACGGGGAACACTGAAATCGCAGCCAAAAAGACCATCTTAACTAATTTCAGAAGTTCAGAAGCCAGATACCTACTATTGTAACTTCCTAAGTGTGCAAGCAGCTTTGTTTGTATGTGAACTGTTAGAGTTTGTCCCACATTGGCTAATTATAACCTCCAAAGCTAGTATATGAGCCTGGGCGGCCTCTCCACTCATTGTCAATTGGTTTTCAGTTGGATGCTTTAACATGGTATCAAAGCTAGACTTTCGGAGGCTTTTGGACAAGACTCTATGTTGTTGATGGTTGGTTCCCCTTAGTTTGTGGTTGATGGTAGATAGTTGTCGTATGTGTTGAATTGTTGTTTATCTCTCCACGTGCAGGTCAGGGGTCGCACGTGCGGTGAAGTGTTAGAGTTTGTCCCACATTGGTTAATTATAACCTCCAAAGCTAGTATATGAGCCTGGGCGGCCTCTTCACTCATTGTCAATTGGTTTTGAGTTAGATGTTTTAACATTAGCAACCATAGTATCATCAATATTCATAACTTGTGGGCTTGATAAACAAAATATATATAAAACACCAGCATGTTGGTCCAACCGAACAAAATGGTTAAACTCCCTAGTTTATGTAAACCACATCATAATAACGTTTTTCTCATTCTCAACTTCTTGACAGTCCAACTTTTCTGGACTCAGAGCAACCATACAATTTCCTTGACTTTCTATCCAAAATGTGAAAAAGAATCCATGTTATCTTAAAAGATTACCTGAAAGTTGAGTGTTCATTATAAAATGTCTTTGCGTGTTGCCAAAGTTCATCAGGTCCGTCAAAGAGTAAGTAATAGTGTATTGTCAACATCTGGTCAAGCAAACAAAAGCAACATGATTATCCCAAAAAAAAAAAAACAAGTGTTCAGATTTATTTTAGAGTTACCACAACAGTTCTCATACAAATTGGAAAAAGTTTCAAGATCCTTATAGGTGATAGAGTGGGTAAATAGAACTCATAAAAAACTTGTTTGAAATATGGTTGACCGCATTATTTTAGATACACAACAGCTCTCATAAAAATTAGAAGATGTTTCAAGATCCTTATAGGTGATAGAGTGGGCAAATAGAACTCATAAAAAACTTGTTGAAAATATGGGTGACCGCATTATTTTAGATATTCCTTCTACCATATAAGGCATCACTCTGATTTGAATAGCAGAGGTTTGGGGACAGTCATTTCTAATATTGTTTCTTTTTCATGTTGGTATGCTAATAAAAAAGATCTATGAACAGATATTGAACACAGAATAACAGGATATAGAATGCCAGTTTTCAAATATCAAGAAGAAGGCTGCTTCAAAACTGTGATTATCAAGTTAGCTCAAATCGATAAGACTTGGTGTGAGACTTGGTAACTCACATCTGCCAAATCCTTCATCCGCTGTGTTGGATCAAAAATACTTCGGACGAATGCTCCTAAATCCACCCGTGCATCCTCGTACTTTGTGATAAAGGGGTGTGAAAGCAGCTGTAGAAGTAAAAAGGTAAATCAAGCACGACCATGTTCAGGTTGTCATCTCTTTTGAAATGAAGTCCCTTTAATATGTAGAAACGAAGAAAACTGCAGTAAGTTGACTAATTAGTCGTTCAAAGATTTAAAAGCCAGCTACCGGGCACCGAGATCTTGTATCTCACTGCACAGTTCCATCAGCAACACAAGCTTTCGAATTCCAAATAACTAGAGAATTATGTGAATGAGTTTGTGTGTGTCGAATCATGCTGAGTTCTGGTTGCGCAATATGAAAGCTTGTTGAGGGTGGCATGATCGGAAAATGATCTCATTCAATAATCTATATAATTAGGAAGGGAAGTTTTTGAATTTTCTATATTTTCAACCGTAGGATTCAGACTCAAAGGCTTAGATTGCAAGGGAGCATCTGAAGGGTTGAGATTTGGCCCTTGGATGTACAGCCACAACTCCACCATTGGATGCCCTTCCCTTATTGCCCAAAACCAATTCCCACACTATACACTCCCTCCCTCCCTCTCTCTCTCTCTCTCTCTCACATTTTATCCATCTAAAATGAAGTTGTGGAGCTCTATCGCAATCGGCCATCGCCAGGCATTTCATTACTGGCAGCGAAGACAGAGAGAACAAAGGTAGCCGATGGACCTCCCTCTTTCACCACTGCAGAAACTTCCCTCCGCTTCCGCCTTTCCCCATCTGTTTGGGCATCTCTCCCTCTCCCCCCTTTACTGAACATGTTTCTCTTTTAGAGTCACTTGAATTATGCAAGGAAGGGGAGACAATTTTTTCCCAAGAAAGTTGGTTGAGAAATTTTTTACAGTACTGTTTGCAATGAAAATCTGTTGTTGAGTTGTGTATTACCACATGTTTATAGTTAGTTTTTTCCCTTATGAGAAGAAATATTTCCACTGCCAAATGTTTGATAGAATGCCCAAAGGTGGAATATTGGGATCAAAGGGTCGTTTGAGAGTGGGCCCTTATATAGCAACACATGAGTGTTGGTTGTATTGTTTGAAATTGGAACTTAAATTATTGATTGATTGGAACTGGAGATCGTACTATTTGTTTTTCTATGCTTTTTCTTTCATTGAGGGAGTTTGACATGCAAAGTTATAGAAACTTGGTTTAACATTGTGCAAGAGAGGGGCTGGGGTCTAGTCCATATTCCTGAGTACAGTATGAGTTGGAGAGGTAGGAATAGTCAAGGGTTAGAGAATAGAGAATGATGTGATCTAGAAGGGTGAAGAAGAGCGCAATAGCGTACAGGAAGAGACTCAGGCAATGGGGCTTAGACGAATCCATGTGGAGTGCCCAAGATATCTAGAGAGAATGGTATGAAATCACTATTGGAAGAATGTCTACTTCTTCAAATCAGTGATTGCCCAGTTTCTCTCTCTAGAATGACACTCTCTGTCAAATTAATCATATCTGGGAATTGTGAAGGAATATCTCATGTTTATAGGCACCTTTGGCAAGTACTTAGGCGTCAAGTGGTACCAACAATATGATGACACGTATCCCTTCCATACACCCTAACTGCATGGCTGATGTCACCCATCATGAAGGAGATCCTCACGGCACTCTCGCTCGCTACTCCGCCTTATCGTGGCGAACCACTCTTCATTTATAGCCACCCTGCCACTAGATCCCCTTAAAATTCCGTAGGTGCAAGGGTATAGCTTGTTCAACCATGCAAGTATCACTGATTAGCCTCTAGCTTTATCACCTATATATCTTTGGGCCGCACCAATGATACATTATGTCTAGGCCTTCTCCCTGTTCAGGAGGCCCATGGTCAAAGTATTACACATTTTAATGGGCCTCGCGGAGGTGGCTTGCAGGGCCCCTCCCTCGCGAGTATTGTGCACCACTCTAGTGACGCGAGTTTACTCGCACGACTTGTCCACGTGTTGCTCATGTGCTCATGCCACGTGTCATCATTCTTCTTTTTATGTTACACTCTTCTTCTTCTTTTTTTAGCAGAATGACACTTTTTATTTGCATACTTCCTATTTTTGCATAAATTATGCTCCAAAAACTTTTCATTTCGTTTGTGATCACACTCGAATACATGTTGAATACGCTCTTCTTCTTTTTTTTTTAGCAGAATGACACTTTTTATTTGCATACTTCCTATTTTTGCATAAATTATGCTCCAAAAACTTTTCATTTCATTTTGTGATCACACTCGAATAAATGTTGAATACTGAAATGTTAGAGTTGTGCCTTCAGGCACGAGCATTCTCATGCGCTAGTTCCCAATTGGAAGACGGAATTTTTCCTATCCTTGTATAATTGTTTTCAGGGGGAAGTCTCTGGTCACAATCTATATTACCTAGCCAGCTTCAAGATAAAACCATTATCAAGTCTAATATATGGATCTAAGCGTCTCTACTTCCTGCCTAGGAGAGTGCACTTAATCCTTCCAAATGACTATTGTGGAGTAGACACTTTCCTTCTTTTTTTCTCTCTAATCCGTGTTGAATCGACTTGCCACAAGTACTTCCTTCCTTTGGCTCAATAGGTTATAAACTATAGAACAATGATACATGTACAACAAAAGTCTCCAACATACTCACATCGGGTGTGGAGCCCACACACACTTGAGTGTGAAGTGTGTATGGGCTCCACACACCATACGAGTGTGTTGGAGCCATGTTGGAGCTGGGTTGTCGTACATTTATCATTTTTGTAAACTATACCCCGTGGAAAGGGAATTCCAAGGAAAAGGCAACTCCAACTACTTTGCTTTGTTCACTCTGTTTTGCAGCAGTACCAGATCCCTTGCTATTGCCTTCCTTGCTGCCAAAATTCTAGAGAAACAGCTCACCCTTTGTTATAAACTGTTACTCCATGGTAATTTGCTAAGGGTTTGTCTTGTATCATAAAGAGTAGCCATTGAATCAGAAGAGCATTCGCTAGGTATATCTGATTTCGCAACAATATACCTATCTCATGAGAACGCTTGTTGGATATAGTTTGGTTATAATTCGGTGAAGTTCAACTGCAAGAGCTCTCAAAATAACCACAATTTATGCTACAGTAGAATTTAAGTGTGATTACCATTTGTTTCTCACTAAAGTTCAATTGATTAATACTAGTTAGAAGGATGTTCCAATGCTGGAAGTTTCAACTTGTATATAGTACCAGATAGTAAATACGCCTTTTGCTCACCTGCTCAGCCGTTGGCCTTGAATCCGCATCCTTTTGCAGGCAAGCGTTAATAAATGAGCAGAACTCAGGCGAAAAGATATGTGTTGGGGGTGATGGTGATGGATCATCCAGAATCTGAAACAAAGCCACGACATTCGTTTTGTTTCTAAACACAGGCAAATATGGACATGTACCTCACCCAAAGTCAAATGGAACACAAAATAGCTGATTGCATACGAAGCTAGTCAGAATGTATTCATAACCAGAAAAGGGGATACATCCTTTCAGTTTTTGATGTTTTGATCAGCTCATCAATTGTGAGTCATTGTATCTTATTATTTATCAAAAGAACCAAGACATGGCTCAGATCTACATATCTGGACTTTGGAGAAAAGGAAAAAGGGAACTAGTGGCAGCTCCCCTTCCCCCCCACACACTCTCTTTCATAAAATAATTCATTCTTCCTTGTATATTCATAGATGCCAAATACAGGTGCCGATTTATCGAAAAATTGCAGGTAGAATTCTCCTCTTTGGGAGGATCCACTAGACTTTACAACTAGCACCATACATTAGTAGTTAATCACTTAAAGCTGGTAAAACTTCGAAAGTTCGGAGGTTAAATCATTCAAATCTTGAAACAAAAAAATTGACTTCATTTAAACAGAAAGCAAAGGAAAGCAATCATGGAATAAGGAATATAAATGGGAATACCTGGAGCATCAGATTTACAGGTCCTTCGTTAGCAGTGTATGGAAATTCTCCGGTCCCACACTCAAAGAGAGCAAGCCCAAGGCTCCAAATATCAGCTGGGTAGGAATAGCTCTCGTTTCGAATTCGCTCAGGTGACATGTATGTGACAGTTCCAACAAAAGTAGCGCACTGGTAAACCATTTTGAATATTAGTCAGTGATGAATCCAAAACGAGTGTAAATTGATGAATCTACTGCATTACACATTACAGTTCCACCCAATGCATTACACATTACAAACCATTGCCATCGAATTCTCTAAGCCAGCACTAATACCAAAATCTGTTATCTTTGGCTCCCCTTTGAGATTCACAAGCAAATTTGCAGGCTTTATGTCTCTGTGAACCAAATGTCGAACCCCATGCAAGTAGCTTAATCCCTTTAAGAAAAACAAAACACCTGTAAAGAGAATTGACTGATGTAAACATAATTAGAAGAGAAAAGCCAAACTAAAAAAGAAGTCCTTACATGCAAGAGATTTTGAAACATTGATGAAAGGACTGGTTCGGGTATACATTTCCGCACTCGTACTACATCTGCCAAGGACCCTCCATCCATGTACTCCAAAGCTATACTTATTTGCCCTGAGTCAGGAGTATAAAATGCCACATGGAATTCCACTAGACCCTGATAACAAGGTGCCTCACACAACGTGTGGATATCAGTAAGAAGCTGTTCCCTTTTCTCCTGGTGCAAGCAGAGAAATATCTATGTAAGCAAAAAGTGAAAGCCAATTGCCTTTATTTCTCACAGTACATACACCGCCACATATGTATTTATTAAACATAAACTACATGAATATTCCTGACAGTCAACTAAATCAATAATCGGAGTTTTAATCCCCTCAGAAGTGAATTTCGCTGATCCGTGAGTATCACAACTTTGTAGGGTGTTTGTACTCAATTCAATGGGCAGCACAATAACACTTGGAAAAAAAAAAGCTGTATAAGTAGAAGACTGCTTCTCCTTATTGTAGATGCTGACACCCTAAAGTCAACATATGTCAAACTTCGATAACCAATAGGAAAAAAAAACTTATTCCTCAGCATTTGTTTGTAAATTGACTCCTTACTCCCAAAAATGAGTAACTAAAATTAATTAATACCAAGACCAAAAAAAAAATGAAGCTTGTCTCAATAGCACATTTGGATTTTCATGCAGTCTGCCAACAAGCTGATCCTTTCAATCCTTAACTAATTCAACAAAAACATTCCCAAACTGATGCAATGAACAGTAGTAACACAAGTAGCAGAATGAAACAATTATGCAAACCTTCTCAAAAATATTAATCTTCTTCAAGGCAAGAATTCGATGAGTAGGTATATGAATAGCTCTCTGGACAACACTGGTTGCACCACTACCTATGGCACCAAATATCCTCATCTCATGAGATGCACATCTATACGTCTTCTCCCCATGGTCTAAGTCATCTGTTGGCCATGAGGTACACTTTTGCAACCCGAGCTCATTAATGTTGTATACTCCATATGATCTGCTTAATAAGTTAACTGTTCGACTGTCCGATAGCTTCAGAGAAACCAACAACTTGTTAGAAGAGATCTTTATTGTGCGTTGGAAGAAACTTTCATTGAAAATATTACACTTCTTACTAGACAGTAAACTTACTGCATAAGAATCACAAGGGTCCAAGGTTGACCCAGAGGAGAAACCCTTTTCAGCATCAAACAATGGCGTGAGCTTCTTCTTCAATTCTTCCCACCCCGCCATGATCATAAATTACTCTACAACATTCTTTTTCCAAAAGAACAACTATAAAAACCAACTGAGAAGTTCTATAGCACGCGATAAAACACTGCAAGAACACTCTTTCAGATAAACCTGCAACTGCAAGAGTGTATGGAATGAATACATATACGCCTTTGAATAATCTACTCAAAATAGATACAGCTCTAAATCAAACTAGCTTCTTTCTTCTTCCTAGCTAGAGTTTAGGGTTATAATACGTTCAGGTCATGGCAACTCCAAGAGGCGCATTTGTACTTCCATGTCTTTTTTTCATTTTTATGAGATTTCATACAAAGGATTTAATATGATTGTTAAAACGTGGTAATTGTCGAGTGCCTCAGAAGAAAATCAGACAAAAAGCACAATTGGCAATGCAAGAGTCTCTTGATTGAATACATATACGCTTCGATAATTCATCAAAAATTAGATACAGCTCTGAATCACATTAGTTTCGTTTCTTTTTCCTAGCTTGAGTTTATGCTTAAAATACGTTCAGGTCATGGCAACTCCAAGAGGAGCATTTATACTTATGATATGAGCGATAAAACCTGGTAATTGTCGAATGTGTTTGAATAAAACTAGACAAAAAGCACAATTGACAATGTGATCCGATGGTATGTCCTCGAAAACTCAGACCGTTTCTTTCACTTTTTAACGAACACAGAGACTGTAATGACTGGAATCAAAGTTCAAAATTAAACAGTCATCGTAATCACAAGCAAAAAGGCTCGGAATAAATCAAATGGAAAGCAATACACGAAATAATGAACCTTCAAGTATCACAATTTTTGGCACTAACATACAAATTAAATCAGTAGAACTTAATACCGAAATTAAGCATTCTAAAGAATTACCTGAATTAAGCCTTCTAAAGAATTACCGATCAAGAGGTAACAAGAGGTTGATTAAGACTGAAATTTAGCTAATAGGAACTCAGTATAATTATAATACGAATTGCAAACCCTAATTCGAATCAAAGGTATAAAACAACCAGTCAGCGAAGCAAATTTAACAAACAGCATCCTTTTCTACGGAAATTCAAGGGATGTAAACTACCAAATAAGAACAGGAAAGGAAATTTCAAGTTACAGTAAAGTCAATACCTGAGAAATCTCACTTGCAGAAGTCTCACGTATAGAGAGAGATAGAGAGAGAGAGAGAGAGAGATTTTCACGGAGTTTTTTTATCAAAATATGGCTGTTTTTTAAACAATTTAGAGATTTACGGTTGTTTTGAAACTATTTATAAAAATACCGTTGTTTCTTACTTCTCATTCTCAACCTGAGAACTATATTTACTTCTCATTTTCTACCTGAGAACTCTCATGGTATTTCATCCGACGTGCCATCGTCCAACGTGGACTGCTTGCCAGCGTGGCTAAACATACTTCTCATTCACGACCTGAGAAGAATCTATATATCTCATATTCGACCTGAGAAGTATGGTTTAACTTTACATTTACCGTTGTCAATATACTTCTCATTTTGGACCTGAGATGTATTTATACTTTCATTTTGGACCTGAGATGTTTTTATACTTCTCGTTTTGGACCTGAGATGTATTTTTAACTTTATTGATCCAAAAAGGGTGTTCTTGAAATTTATCCCCAAAGTACGTGAAAACGTGTTTTCTTTTCACGCATTCATCGTTGGTTAAGACGGATTAACCAAAAAAAATTATATTAATATTAATCTGACTTGTAAGCTTGTTTACCAATCACGCTATCTAAAAACGTTTCTTTTAAACACGCGTTCTATGAGATAAGACCTGGAAAAAATAAAATAGTAGAAGCTAGTTTACAAAAATACGCCTTCTAAAAGCATGGTCCATAAACATGCCTTTAGAAGTCTTGTTTTATAAGCACACCTTTAGCAATTTTGTAATGGTTGTTGTTGTCTTTGGATTTGCACGAGGGCAGGGAGCCTCTGATCTTGGTTGTAGTAAATATGACTTTACCATTCAATGAGTTCAATGGTCAATTAGCCTACTTAATCACGGTAATAGCTAATACCATTGGATCATCTACTATCCGTTTCCAACTCCTTATAATGAGGTCTTTGTTATTTTTTTTATTCACTTTGATAATCAAAATTATTGACCATTTGGAGTCTGTGAAGAGCATTAGACAAGTTAAAAATTAATTCACTTTGATAACTTAATCGAGACAATTAGATTCTTCACTGCTTTGCACAATCATGTAATTAGGCTCCTCATGATTGTAATTATTTTCCTAACATTAAATCACCTGAATGTTGTGCAGATGATGATGCCTATACAATTGGATCCTGGTCCTAGTGATGATTCCGTTATGACACGACAGGCTTCACACCGGTCAGCTCTCGTGTGGGATTTAAAATGTGTGGGATTTAATTCGTCTTAACCAACGATGAATGCGTGAAAAGAAAACACGTTTTCACGACTTTGGGGATAAATTTCAAGAACACCCTTTTTGGATCAATAAAGTTAAAAAGACGTAAGAATGAGAGTTAAAAATACATCTCAAGTCCAAAACGAGAAGTATAAAAACATCTCAGGTCCAAAACGAAAGTATAAATACATCTCAGGTCCAAAACGAGAAGTATATTAAACCATACTTCTCATGTCGAATATGAGATATATAGATTCTTCTCAGGTCGTGAATGAGAAGTATGTTTAGCCACGATGGCAAGCAGTCCACGTTGGACGATGGCACGTCGAATGAAATACCATGAGAGAACTCAGGTAGAAAATGAGAAGTAAATATAGTTCTCAGGTTGAGAATGAGAAGTAAGAAACAACGGTATTTTTATAAATAGTTTCAAAACAACGGTAAATCTCTAAATTGTTTCAAAAACAGCTATATTTTGATAAAAAAAACTCGATTTTCACTGCCAAATTCTTAACGATAAGGAAGGAAGAGAAAGAAACGGGGAAATGGCAAAACAAGCCCATGGTTTGGCCTCTATACGAGAAACCACCCTCTAGTTATAATTTTTTCAATTTAGACCTTAAATTTTAATATGAGGTCGATTTCGATTCGACCATCTTTTTTTTTTTTTTTGAAAGGCAAAAAAATTTCATTAATCTTGAAAAAGATACAAGATTAATAGGACAAGGAAACAGCAGAATATGCTCGAAGAGCAAAATATCCGCCCAAACCGAGACCTAAAACAATAATTGGCAAGGAACCAATCATGACACCCGATGGCCAACGCCCAACACCCGAATGGGTCAAAGAACCCAGATATACAATCAGCACATAAATTCCCCAAAGGCCTGACAATGCCTAGATAAAATGGGCCAAGCCCAACAATTAAAAACCCCTAAATAGCATACAAAAAAGTGCCGCCATCACTGCTACCTGCACCACCACGCCACGGCCACCGGAAGAGAAACAACCGATGCCACCACCATCGCCGGAAACCCGGGGAACAAGCCCCCGTTGCTGCCCCAACAATGGTCCGATCGTCCCTCACCAAGTCACCAAAGACCAGTAGATACGCCACCATAGCCCATATGCACCCCATCATCTTCCACCACCACGATCCGCCGTCAACCGCCAATATCTACAAGCCAGCCACCACCAAACACTGCCACCATCCACCGAGAGTAACCTGCAAAAGCAAAAGATGACCCCCACCATCCAAATCCAAACATCCACAAATGCCAGCCAACACCTCTGCAAAAATACACATGTATATTTGACTTTTTTTATATTTCATTGCTCATATATTTGACTTTTTTTTTGTCTACTAGCAAAAAAAAAAAAATGGGAATGACAAAAATACACATGTATTAAAGGTGTGTATCATATGCATGACCTATTGTATGACCAATATTATGTCACCTTATTCGCAATCGTAATATTTTTTTGTGTTTCGTAATTTTTCAGTAAAACGATTCGTAAAATTTTCTATGATTCAAAACATTTGGTGCGCCTTGTAACTTTTATTAATAAGAGATAATTGATTCGTAACTTTTATAGAGGTACATAGGAATTAGGATACACACCCAAATAGGAGGTGTGTATTATAGTAGCCTTTCCCAAAGCAAAGTATAGATTGTTTGGTACTCCACGTAGTCACATGATATCGAATCTACATTTTGCTTAACAATATTGAAAAATAATTCCAACAGACACCCATGCACTTTTTATTTGAGATTGTAACATAATTTCATATATATCTCTTTCATATCCAAGGCTACAAGGTATATGCATTGATTGAGAAGAGAAGACATACGATAATTGAAAATATATAAGGCTATGGTTTGATAGTACGTTAGTCGAAAAAGATGATTCTCTGCATAGGAAAATAAATTTTCTTTTTCAAGTATTGTTATTCACAATGAAAACTCAAGTCAAAGCATTGGATAATGCTCATTTGCCACTGTGTAAGGCCATAATATATCCAAGGGTAATATATATAGCATTTGCTTTCTTTTCAGACCTCAAATTGTATCATGCTCAAGCATGTGAAATAACTAGGGAGTGGTTGTTGAGATTAGTTCAAAATATAAGCAAACTTGCCCGCGACATCCCGTATTACCTAAAGAAAAGACATACTCCCTAAACAAAGAACAACTAACATCGAATGAAAGTAATTTCAGATTCATGGGCTGAGTTTGCCAAAAAAAATTATAGGAAATCACATAAAATCAACGGGTTGATTTTATGGGATTTCCCATTTTAGCACGCAGATTTTATGGGAAATGCTAAAATGGGATTTCCTATAAAATCAACACCTAATTTTTTTGGAATTTCCCATAAAATCTTTTGGGAAACTTAGCTTACTATGATGACAATTTCCTTAATGGCAAAGCATGTTTTGTCAAATTTCCAAAAGGTGTTGGTCCTGTTGGATGTAGAACTCGGTCTTTGTCAGAAACTACGGCCCATAGGCCTGGGCTGAAGCTTAAACTGAAATGAAAAAGGGAAGCTGAAGAGATAAATGTAGGCCCAAGCGTTGGAGTTTCAAAATCATGTTGGGCTTTAAATCATTGGACCAAGAAAAAAATTTAGACGGGGCAGGCCAAATTATTTTTGCATGGCGTTTTTAGTTATTTTCTCTCAATTTTTTTGGGTCCTTTTCGTCATCTTTTGATATGAATATATTCTTTTCAACTTGGGTTATCCAACTTCTCCCAGCGATATGAAAAATATGATGTACTGTAAAAGTTATACCTCAATCTCATAAGAATCGAGAGAAAACAATCGAAAAGACAACGCGAAAACGTTTCGAAAAGTTTGTCCAAAGAAAACCGAAGTGCTTATATTCGGCAATACGTGATCACTAAGCCATGACATTTGCCATTTAAAAGTGTGCAATGATAGCAACTGAACTAGCTCAATTGACTATGCTACTTTGATGTAACTTTCCTCCCTATCACTTAGGGTTCATGAACAAACTTATAGCTTGAATATTGTTAAAAAAACGTTACGTTTTGAAATCAAGTTTGAATAAGCGACCATTAGGTTCGTTCAGCATGCGGTGTATCGGAAATTTATAAGCTACATGAGATCGGCTTGATTAAAATTCACTTGAGATCGTCTCATTTAATGAACAAGTTATGTTCAGTAATATTCTTCAAACTTGTTAAATTTTCAAATTGGGGTTGTTTGATAAATCAATCAACACTTACAACTAAATGAATTAAATAATAAGTAATTAAGTTGGTTTGATAACCATATTTTAGTATACTTAATAATTTAAGTGCATCTTAAACTGTAGACTTAATTCTAGCTGAATTTATCAGTCATTGTCACTACGCCAAATCTTGCTTTTACCAGCTATTTTTTTACCGGGGGTAATTACAACCCGCCGGGAAAATGACTTTTCCGGCTGTTTTAGTACCATTACCGACGGTAATAATTATTGCCGAAAAAAGGTCTATTGCTGGCGGTAATCCCAAAACCTCCGGTAAAATAATAAATGTTAATATAAATATTTTTAATTTCTAAATATAACTGAAAAGTTTAGGTGGTCGCGTGGTTAGGTGTCGGGGCTCCATGCAAAGGGTTGCGGGTTTGAAACCTGGGACAAACTTTTTTTCAGGAAAAAAAACCTTTATCGGCAGTAAATTATTACCGGCGGTTTTCTAATGCCGCTAAAGATTGTTCGATCTGGGTCACCTCGATTTGAGGGGTTTGGGGGCTTTGATTTGATCTGTGAACTTAGGGGATTTTGAGTTGTGGTTCTGATTGAGGGTTTCCGCTTGTGATTTGAGGGGATTTGTTGATTGGGGTTTGAGCTTTGTTTTTGGGACTATAAGGGTTCCCAACGATCTTTTGATTGAAAGAGTAGATTAAGGCGACTAAAGGAACCTTGTTAAAGCTGAAGGAACCATGAATATTCATAGATCTACAAATATTTTCGTGGATAATCTCCCTGAGCAGATTAGAAAAATTTGGGTGTATAATCTCTTCTCCAAATACGGGAAAATCCGAGAAATTTACATTCCTAATAAAAGAAGTAAAATTTCGGGAAGAAGCTTTGGGTTTGTGAGATTTGTCCAAATCGAAGATGCAGATAAGGCGGTCGCAGAGATAAATGATGCATGGTATTGGGGTCTGAAATTGAAGGTTAATTTTGCCAAATTTCAAAGGAAAAAAGATGAGCAGTATACCCAGTATAATCAAGGATTTGGGAACTTGAGAAGAAATCCAACATTTGTACCAAAAGGAAAGGAGGCATTTAATCATCTAAATTTACAGGCGAAGACGGGTTTTAAGGATAAGCACAAACTACCAGTTGAGAAAAGAGGTAGAGAAATATGGAGGAGAAAAGGGGTTGCGGAATCAAGCAAGCAAGGGGAAAGGAGAAATGAACTAGTTAATACTGAAAAAATTGCCAAATCTAACATGGGTACCATCACAGTTCAACCAATTGGGAATAGTTGGCTTCTTAGAAGCGCAATTGCAATAATCAAAAGACTAGTATCTACTGAAGATCTTGAATACGTATTCAAGTGGGAAGGAGCACAGAATGTTCATATTAAACCAATTGGGGGAAGATTCGTCATCATTACTTTTCCTGATGAAGCTACAAGAGATCTGGTGATCAAGGAAAAGTGGATTTCAAATTGGTTCGATGATATCAAAGAGTGGAACGGTGATCAAGCAAAGGAAGAAAGGTATGTGTGGTTATCCTGTTATGGCATGCCCCTACATGCTTGGTCATACTCAACATTTATGGACATTGGTAACTTCTGGGGTACATTTCTGCAAGTTGATGATTCAACTCTTAAGGGAACATCGTTTGTCAAAGCTAGAATTCTTATTACAACTGATCAGTTAGATAAACTGGAAGGAAAAATGGAGTTGATGGTTGATAACGTTAATTATTCAATTAGAGTGATTGAAGAAGAGACGTTCAGTTGTATCAAGCAGAGCTTTTTCAATATTCCATCTGATCTGGCTTTGGAGAAATTAGTTTCTATTGAAGAGGAAGACAATAGAGAATTAAACAAAAAGATATTAGCTGATGCTGGAAAAGACAAAGAGATTTTTTCAAAAGGGAATCAAGAAGTAGGTGTACCATTCATTAATGACGTGGTGGATGATTCATTAAACTCTTTTGTGGGGGATGAAAATTCAATAGTGGGAAATGAGATTGTTCTTGATAGCTTTGGGGGACTTTCCATGAATTGTCAACCAATAATATCTACACCCAACTGTCTAGAAGTTCATGAGGCAAAAGTTAGCAAGGTGATGGAAGAGGATAGCAAGGATATGTTCTCCGAAGAAAACAGTCTTCCTACTGCATTAGATGCAGGAAATTTTATTTCTGAAGTCGAAAAAGAAGCAGCAAATGAAGACCTGGAGCATAATGACAACACCATTATCGAGGAAGAGCTCAATCAAAATCATTTTGAAGCCAATCATCCGGCCATCCATGCTGTAGTCAAAGGAAGTAAAGGAAAAAGCAAGAGGAAAAATATCAACGACATTCTGGGTTACTCAAAAGTGGATAAAGGCGCAACCAAAGGGAGAAGAATAAAAAACAAAAGTGTAATTCTGAGATCTGCTGTTGCCTCAGCTGCGTTGTCTGCATCTCTATCTTCCGGTGGGATAAATAATAGAAACAGAATTCTTCTTGATGAAGCTAAGGCAATTTGGGAGGTGGACAAACTGTTTGGATTAAAGTATGATGGTGATGAGAGGGAGGTTATCAGCAAGATTGCAGATATGGAAGCTCTGAACAAAGCCAGGACCAACCCGCCACCTCTGAACTGAATTAATACAGGTGCTTCTCTGGCCATATCTTTTATCACCGATGAAGATTATGTCTTAAAACGTTAGGGGTCTGTCTAAAATGAAGAAAAGGGGTTCATTTATGATCTTCTTAAGACAAAAATGGGTGGATTTGATTTTTTTGCAAGATATAAATTAATCAGGGGGCAATGTCACAGGAGTTTGTCAGATCAATATGGTGGGTCTCTCAATTTGAATTCTAGGTTGTGGTAGCTGTAGGAACTGCAGGGGGTTTTCTTTGTATATGGATCCCAAAATCATTCCCTTTGTCTGATGATAGTGGTTCAAGAATCGGCATCTTGCTGAAAGGGAGGGAATATAGCTCTATGTATTTTCTGTGGGGAGGTTATTGAATATCCAGATCTCTCTCTTCCTTTTTTCTATTCTGTGTGGGATGTCTAGGGCTCTGGGCTGAGGCAAGTCTCTTGATTGATAGGAAGTATCAGAGCTCAATGGGTGAGATCATAAGGGAGTTTGCTGGCTTCTCTGATTTTCTAGAGATCTCCCTCAGATCTTTTCCCTTGGAGACTGCCAGGTCTAGCTCAAAATGGAGAATTTCTTTCTTCTCTTGCTTTCTGATTCTTTTGCTGGGTTATTGGGTTTTTAGTCCACTGTTGTGTGCCCATTTGAGGAATGGCTTTTGCATTATCATTGAAGCTTCATTCATTAGGCTGATCATCAATGCGATCTGCTTCTGCTCGTCAAGACTTTGGAGTTCCCTTTTTGCTGGAAGCTTTCTTATAACTATATCTCTTTGGAGGCTCTTGTTTAGCTCTAATTCCATCTCATATCTGTATTGTGGACTGGTTTGTTCTTGCTTAGGTTGACACCTGGTTAACCCTTTGTTTTTTCCCTTTCGGGACCGTGGTGGCATATGATTATCGCATTGAGGGGTGCCATCTCTTTTGCTTTGTGATGCCGTTCCATGGTCCCTTTTAATCTTTGTAATCCGTTTTCGAAGATTAATAAAATTTCTTTTTGCTGTGCAAAAAAAAAAATTCTTAAATTTGGCGTAGTATGTATATCACTCTTTTGTTTACCACAGCCACCACCACCACTATTCTATCGTTGCCACTACCTTCGCCACTCCACTGTCGCACCATTATCACTATCGTCACCACCCTGCCACCCCATCACCACTACCACCAACACAACCACTATGGGCTCGCCACCACCAGCACCATGCATAATGCCAATGATGTCACCACTACTCCATCATCGATCGCCACTACCACCACCACTACCAATATGATCTCCACCACTGCAACCACTATGCCTTCGCCATCATCACCACTACCACCTTTATTCCATCCTTGTCGGCACCATCACCATTCCACCACTACCAAAACCACCAACTCCATCGCTGCGATCACTATCTCCTCCGCTCCATCACTACAATTATTACCACCACCACTCCAGTGCCATCAATGCTACCAATACCACCACTACTATCGCAATCTTTCCAACACCATAACTATTATTCCAGGCATCATTATCTCTCCATCATGTCCATCGCTAAATTCATCGTAAACGTTTTCAGCACTATAGGTCTCTACTTGTCATCACTTACAAGTTACAACCGCTCCTCACCACACTCGTCTCTCTAGTACCCTTGCTATTTTTCCACCACACCGCCTTCGTTACAATCACCACCACACTACCTTCACTACAACAATCACTGTTGCACTACCCGATGCCTCCACTGTTGGGGTGCAGACAACCTTCAGCAGTGATTTATACTGCGGGGGTGGGGGTGGGAGCCCCCGGGGATACAGAGTAATTTCGGCCATAGGGCCCGACCTATTTATTTAGCAATTTGCTTATAATTAGGGTTATCAGTTTTTAGAGAAAAACAGAGAGAGAAAACGCGAATCTCAGAGAGATTGCGAGAAGACTTGTACTCTTGTTGATCGATTTCATAGTGGATTGGTGTGGCTCCCGTGGTTTTTCCTCGCGTTAAGGTTTTCCACGTATATCTTGTGTCTCGCACTTTCTTTCCGTTTTTCATTACGCACCAATATTTGTCTTTGCGATTTCTGTGATTCATTGTTCCCAAGATCCGTAGGGCGTTGTGGGGTTTCGAAAATCCTAACATCCACCACCATCATCATTATCACCACCACAACTACGACACACATGACATCCATTAATCGAACCTGAAAGAGAATAAAGACAAATAGCTTAAGCTAAATTCATTTATCTTTATAGTATCAAATAATTATTTTATCAAACAGCTTTTCAGCTTAAAAATTTCAGCATTTAGTTTTCAGTACTTAATTTTCGACTTTCAGTTTTATCAAATAGTACCTAAATTCAAACATTGTACTGCTCTAGTTGATCGATTCGTTTATCAGACATACTTCTTTTAGATAGAAAAACTCCTTTTTTTTTCCCTTCCACGAGGCTTATAAATGAAATGATCACATGATTAGTTTTGCATGTTAAAGAACTCATGAGTAAAGTATCAAGTACGCCACATATCGGGCATTAATTATGTGATTCTTATATAGAGGAGTATAATATTATAATACCAATAGCAACCAATAATCGCATCTCTAATCATTAGGACCACACTTCTTGAGGTTTAAATTGTTCCTCTTTATGGTTGTAGTAACTCAGGTATTCAGGTTAACTGACGCGCACCTCGACGAATTTTGGAAGTTCAATTTCACCGCTCATTTTTACAAAGTCTAATTAAAATCGGAGCAAAACTCTGTTTGAACTGGCCCCAAATAAGTTAATACCACTTAAGAGATTTCAAACCTAAAATCTTAAGAGGGAACAAACCCTTAAGTAAGAGATCTTGACCACCATACCAACCCTGATTGTTCCTCTTTATGTTAACCTGCTACAAACTTTATACTATGATCCGTCACAATCTTCCCCCTATAATTAAGTGTGTAAGGAATCAAACCACAGGCATGCAATTAACTAGTTAAGCTACCAATATCCGAAAAAGATAGCATTAGTTTTCTATGACCTTTTGGGAGTACTGCCGACTACAGATGTATCAAGTATGCTGGGTTGTAATTAGGGTTTATTTTTAACCCGAGGGGTTGGCATGGTGTTAAGGCTCGAGACGTTAAGATTTGTTCCCTCCTAAGTCTCAAAATCGAAACCTCTTAGGCAAAAATTAACTCTTGCCCAGCTAGTTTAATTAGGCCTCCTTTAATGGACGGTGCCATGGTTGCATTGGTTCCTCGGAGATTAATTGATGTGTACACAAACTGGTTCGAGCGCTTTGAATTATTAAAGAAAATTGTTTTGTATGTTGTTTGATAAGGACAGAGAATCATATCTCTCTGAAAAAGATCAAATTACCATCTGCACAATATTCTTCAATCAACACTAAAATACGATTCTTTTATACATCCCCACTTTGCAATTTACTTATTTATAAGCAAATGGAGTTTAGTGCATTTGAATGCTGAAACATATTCTGCCTAACTGACTTAAGCCCCACTCACTTTTTTGAGTTTTTATCATTAATTTTTGGGTTTGGATTTAAGCCCCACCCAAGGGCCATATAACGTACCCGGCCTTGGGCCAGATTTTTACTTTGTCACTAATAAAAAAAATTGTACCACTCTACGGCCCTAATGAGAGGTCAAAATTAAGATAGAAATTGAAGTGTAGGAAACTTACAGCCTGTTTGGCTGCCTAATTTTGGATTTCATTTTTTATTTTGATAGCAAAGTGGTCTTGGGACTTAGGGGTTTGCTCTCATCTAAGGTCTCAGGTTCAATTCTCCTTACCAGCAAACTCTTGGGGCCACTGAAAATTATGCCCGGTCGTTCCCTCCAGGGTTCCGGAATTAGTCGAATTGCCCGCAAGTTGAAACCGACATCCAGTTATAAAAAAAAATTATGAATTTAGATAGGGTTTGGGAGATGTGCGCAAAATAGATTCTGTAACATATTGTTAGGGAGTATAGTGATGAAAATAAATTATGAATTGATTTTTTACCATGTCGCCTTTGTTATTTATTGTGGTAATATATTATGTTTCTGAATAACCCTTTAGATTCGTATTTATTTTTAGATTTTTGTTAGTTAAAATATAATTTGTAATTCCACTCCACAAAATTGAGACCTTATTTGGAAAGTCTCCATTTTTTTCTACCTAGGAAGTCGTAAATGTTACTTTAAAATATTTTCAAGTAATATTATTTTGTGATGAACATAGATAATATAATCATGACGGAAATAAATTTCTGACATAATCCTGAAACAATACAAATAAAATTTTGACAAGTTGTGAAAAACAGCACCAAACAATTTAACAACATTATACATACCAATGAAATATTTAACAACGGCAGGGGTAATATAGCCTATTTATTTGTAAAGAAAATCCAGAATGCAAAATAAAAATGCAAAAGTACCACAGGGGCAATGCAAAAGTATCACCGGGGCTGATTATCTAATAAGATAAGAGAAATGCATTCTCAGTCTGGATGCCAAACAGCCATAATGTGAAAGTGAATAAAGCTTTAAGGAAATTCTCTATCGCTGGGCGAGGGAAAAAAGAGGAAGAAACTACGTAACAAAGATTTATTTGAACACCATAGTTTGTTCTTTTTTGGCAAGTAAAAGAGCACCGATTAATAAAAGAGATTGTTTCTGAAGGAGTCACTCAACCAACTGATCAATTCTGAATATCTTTTTTTTTTTTTTTACTTCGAAAATATATTAAGAATTAAGCGAGAATAGAAATCTGCATCAGAAGTGTAATGAGTTTGTTACACAAACAAAGAGGCATAAAAAACTAGAAGACGTAAACTAATCAAGAATCAGTCTAATAATCATAAAAGCTCGCATAATCATATTTTTTTATATATATTAACACACTTAATAAATTTTAACGACAAACTTGTGGGGTGATTTTAGAATTTGAGAAGCCTGTCTCATCAAAGTTTTGGTGCATATTTTCATCAGCAATAGACGAGAGTGATCAGATGGCACTTTTAGAATTTTCAGGTTCTGACAGCTACTTTATTGCATCCAAGTTGTCGACATGTTGGCGAAGAACTAGAGCAAAAGTTCAAAAATCGGTGGGGTTAAAAATGACAGCGACCCCAACCATTACCCAACCACATTTATTAGTTATGAGAGATGTTACGCACACGACTTTAAAACGCAACGTCGGATGCAACTTCGTCGAAAATGGATTCGTATGCATCCAATATGTACGGAGTTGTATTTTAAAATTGTGTACGTAAATTTCTCTCGCTTCGTCCTCTCCATTACTTTTTTGTAAGAACTGGTCCTCTCCATTAATTTCAGCTATTTGTTTTTTCTTACACAAAAATGACAGTCCCACTATTTTAAACAGTACATGCTGCAGTAGTACTGTGTAGTCGTGGTAATGGAGACAAACAGTTAAAGTTTTCGGAGTTTGTGTTCGAAAGTTACAGTGCAACAATACTAGTACGTGCTAGATGCTATGCAAACAGATGATGATTTCAGAGTTCTGAATATGCCTTCGTACATATATACAGTTGCCCCAAAGTGGTATCGGGGTACTGGTGCCACATTCAAATAGATGAATCTGAGACGTTTAGATGAAAACCACCGCAATAAAGAGGGTGATTTTGCTTTTTTCCCGCGCAATTTTACTTACTACAAACACAGACTTTACTTACCACAAAAATAGACCACACTTACCACACGTATAGGCTATAAATAGTGGTAAGTAAAGTATGTGTTCATAATAAGTAGATCGAGTGTTCGTGGTAAGTACAACTGGGGTACCGGTGCCCCAGTACCACTTTGGGGCACCACTTCCAGACCCATTACAGAGGGTTTATATATTTCTGAATTCGAATAAAAACAATTCTCAAAATTTTCAGTATTTTTCGTCATTTTGCATTAAAAAAAAATTCAACTTTGACTTATGTTCGTATATTTTTTCCGATTTTTCTCGTCGAGACAAAAAATATAATGTAAAATTTTGATCAACCAAAATAACTATACCAAAAAGCTCCTAAAAAGTTCGCACATCTCATCTTAATACTTCTTTCATATTCAGTACATAAATGTGCTTTAGATTTGACTTTTTATTGTGCAATAAGAATTGTGTTATGTGTAATTTTAACACCGAAAGACAAATGATAAGGTATACGGAGTATAAAAATTGAGTTTCCACTTCTCACTATAGTCAAAATAGATTGTAGTTTTCGCTAAATGATATATTTATTTTATGTACAGAAGAGCAATTAATGACTTGTATTTGAACTGTAACTAATTAACAAAATTATCAAAAATACCATTTAGACGATAACGAAAAGTCAGACGCATTGATTGACAAAGAGAGATGGACCAATTAATGCAGTCTTTTGGTGACTTTGTTCACTGCTTTATCGCCGTGAAAATGTGATAATTTAAGATTGAAGTCTGATAATCTACGGTGCGAAGTGTGACTTTCCCGGAGTAAAAGTGTGATGAAATTGGACCGAGCGTTGATAATGATGTGTATTATCAGGAAAAATGGTCAAAAGTCCTCAAAGAAAAATCAGGAATATTTCTCATTGGTTGGGCCTAAAATTGCAGGATCTAGAGGTAATTAATTAGTGTAATGTATTTATCTGAAAATATCTTCTTTTCTCAGTAGCAATTATTTGACAGTCCTAATAAGTTAAAATCTCGAAATCGAATGAAAATACAATCACAAAAAATAATTTAGAAAATCTCTTGGCACTGACCCAATCGTCCTAAAATTTAGGGGTTTATTTTTAGCACTAAAGTCGTCATATTCAAAACCTCTCAAGTGTTATAAATTCTTACGAATTTATGCTCTTGTAATGATGCTTTCTCTTTTGGTTCTTTTAATCTTTTGTATCTGTTGCATTTGATTAACAAATCTCTTTGCTTTCTCTTTTGGTTCTTTTAATCTTTTGTATCTGTTGCATTTGATTAACAAATCTCTTTTTCGCCGTGCAAAAACAGATTTACTTATTAAATTTGTCCCAACTTTACTTGAGCTTCAGTAACGAACGACGAATTAGTACCTCATTGATCAGTTAAAGTACGCGTAAATTAATCCTTACACCTAAAGTTATAAAAAAGAATAACAACAATGATTTTGGAAATGTTTGTGTTAACACTAACACACCATACAAAAAGTGTTTTCTCCCAATGACCACTTTTCTTTTCCTTTTTTCTCTCTCCAAACGTTGCCCTATTTAATAGAGTTGGTGTCCTATTGCTTTCCACTCTCTTCTTTCTCCAATCACTTTAAAAAAAAATTGCTACTCCAACTTGTTCCCTTTTCTTTTCTTCCCTCATCTCCCCTACTTTTTCGACCCTACTGTTCCTGCTACTTCTAGGGTTTCGTTTCCTGTAACTCAATCAACAGTTCAAAAGATTCTCATCAACTTAATCTCCATGGCCGCAAAACTTTTCTCTGTTGCAGAGTCGACAAAACACACTGCTTAAAAGGAAAGGTAAGTCAAAACTCATCACTTATGTGCATGTAGTTTGAATTTTCTCACTCTCTCTTTTCTTTTTTTGTGATATTTTTATGGGCCGGAGAAATGAAATTTTTCATCACTTTAAGTTTCAGGATTTGAATAAGAGTTTCGGCCTAGTCGAGATACGCGTGAGCTGGTCCGTAAACTTGATTGATCTTTTAGGAACATGTGGTTTAGAGAGAGAGACAGAGAGTGAGAGAGAGATACGCTGAATGAAACAATAAAGCTAAGTTGACAAGAATCCCTATCGGGAGATCGATGATCTGTACAATCTTTCGGCTTGTCTCTATTTTTCTTTTTTCTTATTTTATATTATTTTGATTATGTGATTGACAACCATCCATGTGAGGGAAAAAAAAGTTCCTTGGCTTTCTTTGTTTTCTCATTTTTGTGTTGTTCCAAAAATTTGAATTTAGTGGGGTGAAATTTAAGGTTTTGTAACTGCGTTTGTAATTGTTTCAACTTCAAATTGATTGTCAGCTTTGTGATGCCGTTTGCTCTGATTTCTTTTAATCATTATTTCATTTATAATTGATTAATAAAGTCTTTTTTGCTATTAAAAGAAGTGTTTGAACTTAAATTTTAGAAACGAAATCAATATATTTATTATCAAGGAATAAATCAAAAAAAAAAAAAAAAAAACAGAATCAATAGGTGCTTGCTTAGCCTATTGGGCATCGATTCACTTAAGCCTTCATTCCAATTATTTTGATAACCAAGTTCATTCCAATTTTATTAATAATTCAAGTTTACGCACATCTTAACTAATTCATATACTAAGCTTATATTCCAATGAATCATACTTTACTGTCTAATTGCGGGGAATTAGAAGTTAATACCATGTACTCTTGTATTTTCTCCCTTCAATGTTGTTTGATCTCTTGTCATCCTCGTAGCCTCTTGGGGCACGAGTGGCGTATCTTGTCTTGCTCTTACTCCTTTTAATCTCAGTATCTATTACTACCATTGATTAATATAATCTTTTTCGCTGTTCAAAAAGCAAAAAACTAGCTTGCAGGTTGCTAGTAGGGGCGACGCCACCTTATTCTCAGGTTTCCAATTGCACGCACTAAGATATACATCAAAAAAATATTCCATTATTTGAGGTAGAATTTTAAGTTGAACAACTACAGTCTTCGAAATTTATCACCCTCAGTAAAAACCAGAAATGCTAAGTATTCTGAAACAATACCCAGAACTTACACAGAAAACTCAAATGAGTGGCTCAGATTCACTTCTCAAGTGAATCTACAATACCCAGAACTTATACAGAAAACTCAAACAACTTCTCAAGTGAATCTGAGCCACTCATTTGAGTTTTCTGGGTAAATTCTAAGTATTGTTTCTGGCATATATGTAGCACTGCTGCTGCTGTAAAAAGTCTTATAAGCAACTAGTATGTCAATTTTTTGTCAGCTGACTAATTGGTTGTCTTCTTAATCACTTTGAATTGCACCCTTTTTACCGTGTCTATATTTTCATGACCTACCGGGACGCTAACGTCAATCTCAGTGATTTTTTTGGGAATTTTACAAGCAAGTATATGTTCATTGATTTTGGGGTAAGCTCTAATTGATAGTTATGGCTATGTGCTTTTTGATTTTGTGCACTGAAGTTGTACATTGACAACTTAGGCTAAAACTTTTGGAGTCGTCACTGCTTGTGAAACTTTACCTTTCGGTCATGTCAACTCTTAATAGAATAGTTTCATCTATTATTGATCACCCCCATTCTTTTATATACACGTGACCTGATCAAAGGAATCACATGAAATCCTCGGATTAGTCCACGAGAATTAGTTTAGATCCGCGTAAGCTACTCATAAACATGGGATTTCAGACAATGTCTCTCATCTGTCATACTTGTAAAATGCCAACCATTTGCAAATGATCAAGAATATGTTAAGAACTAAAGTTTAAACCAATCTTTTTTTGCAGTGAATTGATTAGGATGGCTTCATCAAGCTACTCTAACTCTCCCTGTGCTGCCTGCAAATTCCTGAGGAGAAAATGCCTCCCAGGCTGCATCTTCTCACCATACTTTCCCCCCGAGGAGCCCCAGAAATTCGCCAACGTCCACAAAATATTCGGAGCAAGCAACGTAAGCAAACTCCTCAACGAGATCCTTCCTCACCAGAGAGAAGACGCCGTGAATTCCCTCGCGTACGAGGCAGAGGCGCGGTTGAAAGATCCAGTGTACGGTTGTGTTGGAGCAATATCGGTTCTTCAAAGACAAGTTATTCGGCTCCAGAAGGAATTGGATGCCACCAATGCCGATCTTATGCGATACACCGGCAATGAAATGTCGCATGATACTTCATTGCCGGTGTTTCCTGGGGGAGGTGATATTGCTAATCCAGCATATGGTAGAAGGATGGATCATAATTATGGGTTTTCTCTTCCTTATACCACTCCATGGAACAATAACCCTTCAGGAGATGGCCCTGAAGAAGCAGGAAATGGTAGCATGTGATATACTATAGTGCAATGGTACGCACACAACTTAAAAATATAGTTCCGGACAGAACTTCATCCGGAAATGCTTCGATACATGAATGTTGAATGATTCCGGACACATTTACTTTCGGAATTACGTTTTAAAGTTGTGTGCATAGACTTACTTTCCGTATATCATATATGCTAGAAAGTGATGTATATATAATTGGAATGGCTACAAGATGTGGCAGTCACTTCAAAAGGGTTATCCATCAATCCGTCAAGTACTGTTTTTGCTTGAACTTGAAGTGTAAGTATGATGGTGAATTGCCACGTATTTGTCTATGAAATACTATCAGTTTGTAAATTGTATGTCACTGGCCATCTATTTAAAATTATGTACTACTTAAGAGAGGGTAGGTGACAACTGTATATGCCCATCTAGGGTTTCTCACCCCATGTGGAAGGGATATATTACTCCATGGTACATATATAGTCTTGTGTGCTATATCTGTATTTTGAGTTGGATTCTGAACTTTGGCATAATTTTTTCGGGGCTTTGTCACATTGATTTTTGCAGTTGTTTTCTCCTAATTTTTAGGGGTGTTCCACCAGCAAAAAAATCATTGGTTTTTTTGGGATTTCCCGACTTTTTACGTAATGAATTGTGAGAGAATGGTTTGCCTTGATTTTTGAAATAATCTGATTTTTTGTTAGTGGAAACTGTGGAATGGAGCCTTAGTAGTTTGAATAGTATATATTTTTGCATCACATTGTTTGGCTCGATAGATCAAAGTTATCAAACCAAACCAAACCAATCTGAATCTTATGACCCAATCATATGGAGTCAACTATATGAATCTTTTTTTCTTATTAAGCTCTGTCAATGGCTATTTGTTCACTTAAGCTCATAATACTCATATTTTTGCACACCAAAGCATCCAAATGCCCTACCATTTTTCATAATCGTATTAGGATTCATGTCATAAAGATCTCACTAGGCTTTTATGTGGTGGTTGTTAATGCATAACCCTCCTCTTTTATCCAGGCTTGGGACCGGTTGAAAAAAAATGTAAGGCTTTAAACATGTCTCAGGCAGAGTTAAAAAAAGTTAAAAAGTCAAAAAGTTGGTCTTTTTACTTTTGGTGTCTTTTTCTTTGTCTTATATGATTTTTTCAACTTTGGTATATATTTTTTCATTTTTTCTGATTCCTCTTGTTAGATTGAAGGGCTTAGTCTTGCATACGATATAGTTTGAATAGGCTACAAATATCTTGTATATAACCAGCATGCGTGGTTAACCCGGGCGACTGCATGCCCTACCCAAATTTCAAATTTTTCTCATAAATATAGTAATAATTTTTTTTAAAGTTGCCCACCCAGTACCTTAGAATGGAGGATGATTTCCTTGCGAGTTATATGCTCCCTTACATTGAGAAAGACATTGTTCGGCGCTTTGATGTTGATACCGTTAAATACATTTTACATCACGATAGACCGTTGAACACAATTTTAGGTTCTTACTTTTGCATAGAGATAGACAGCACGTTAAGTTCTATAACGTATGAATGCTATTGTTTTTTTATCATATTTTTGTGATCTTATAGGTTGATCGGAACTATACATATGATGATTGTGTTGCAATACTTTTGGAAAAATTTAACTTTCTTGATCGATGTAACCTTTTGTATGTTCTAAATTTTGTAATAGTGTTCGTCTAACCCACACTCAAATTCTGCGTCCGTCCCCAATAACCAGTCTGTTTTAAGTCTTTTAATTTGGTCATTGACGAGTAACCAGTCTGTTTTCTTGGTTTATCAACCCTCCGTTGATATCCTTCTCTCCTCCCTCCTTTCTCTCGATGTACCCTTATCGAGTTCAATATATTCTCTTTTTTGCTGATCAAAAATTTTGGTCATTGACAAGTACTATACGTACCGGAGAGTTTCACAATTTGTTGTCACACAACACATATGGAAAGATGTTTATATTTTTTCCGATGAGAGCGAATAATATAATGTAAAAATTTGACCATAATCTAACAAAAATTAAAAGAAACCTACAACAAGACCAAAAAGTTAGGTTAAACTCACCAAGAATATTTAGGTTACATATAGGTATGTCAAAGGTAAAAAGGCATCCCCAATCCCATGACTAATTTAAGACCCTAATTGGCATAGGGGCGGTGGTTAGATTAACTGATCATGCATGTGATCCAAGAAATCTATTCAAATTAAAAAAAAAAAAAAAAACACCAACAGTCACATGTATATATTTATAGATTAAGGTTCCTAGTATCATAATCATGAACTCCACTTTTTTGGTGAGCATGCTAACGCCATAAAGTGAATTAGTAATCTAATATTATCAAAATTAAAAAGACTATACGAGCACAACTTTAAAATACAACTTCAGGTACGACAATTTTCATTGGATTTTAAAAAAAAAAATTAGTTTCGACCATAATTTTAAACTTTTTGGATTCGTCTCCGCGAGATAAAATCAATAAATCACGAAAACTTGATGCAAAACTAACAAATGTAAAAATAATTTAAATAAAGACAAAATGAAAAAAATAAAAAAATATTTTTTTACTTTTTAGCCGAACCAGGCCTATAGTAACATTTTCCATATACATAAACAAATAAATATAAGCCTGAGTGTGAACAGTAGAAAAGTAGTTTTCACTTTTCAGATTCAGAAGATATATAATGCAATCTTTCTGAGTTTCTTCCAACATCCAAATATTTGGATTTAATTTTTTGAAAGTAACATTTAAGCTTTTCTTTGTTGTTCAAGTCAAGGCCTCACAGAATATAAAGTACTGCAATACTGTAAATTTGTTGACTTCCACCATTGAATTTTGGTCTTTCTTTTAGCATCATGTTGTTGTCAGTGAACCTCAGTTGAAAAAACACTCTTGTTGAACAAAGCTTCAACTTTTTAAGAAAAAAAAAAAGGAATATTCATGTTTTTATTCTTTTTTTGCTTTTCGGCTGGTGAATATTTTCAGAAAATGTAGGATGCCAATTGAATTTAAGTTTGAATTGAGATTGAGGCCCTGTTTGATACGAGGTTTCGTTTTGGAGGGATTGATAATAAGGTTGAATTAAGATTGGGATTGATAATGATGTGAGATTATTAATGAGCAGATTAATCCTTCCCTCATATCTGTTTTACACAAGATTAGATCATAGAATTACTAATAACACGTTTGTTTTGCTTGGAATAGAATTGGGTTAAAATAATTTGTCTACACTTAATCCTACCCTTAATTATGTGGAAACACCATTTTTCATCTCCAGGTTAATAGTGAGGCAAACCATGAATAGCCCTTGGACCAAATTCAAGAACATAGGAGTAGTATTTATTTGGAAGCATTTTTTTTTTCCGGATTTTAAAGGAATGTACACTATTGACATTGAACTGTAAAAACAAATGAAGAATAAAAACAATTTTCTTTTTCCAGATTTCAAATGAAGAATACCATTTTTTTCAGATTCGCAAGGAAGATTTCAAAGGAACATTTTTTCACGGCGTATTTTCTTGTCAAATCTTTTTTCCCAGATTTCAAATGAAGAATAACCTTTTTTTTTCTAATTTCCAAGGAAGATTTCAAAGGAATATTTACCTGTCATTAATTCCAAGATAACAGCATCCAAGGTAATAATAAAACAGCACATAGTAAACATTAATATTAAACAGTCTTCATGTATACAAAATAAAGTAGTCATAACATGCCACTTGGGATTTTAAACTTAAACCCGACTTATTGTGTTTTACGAGACTGATTTAAATTCAAACCTGACTTATTGCGTTTTACGAGATAAGTCATTCTCTCACAATGCATCAATTCAATTTCACAATACATCAACCCAAACACTAATCATGATGCAAAATACATTCTGCACATATCTCTCAAACACTTTACAAATTTAAAACATATTATTACCATAATCTAAAAAGCCAAAAATATAAAAAGAAAAATGTAATAAGTAAAAAAAATGAGGCTCTCAAACACCTCATAAATCAAGTTGTGGAACACTGTTGAACCAAGTTATTCTCTTATCATGAACCATATAAATTCCTGTATGAAACATAAATTGGAGTAGCAATTAAGTTGTGTCACTATTAACTATTTCTGTGTCTACTAGCAGTGTACGTAGCTTTATCTTACTCACCTATTAGTATTCAGTGCCAACATATATTTTTTTGAACGGCTAAAAGCATGGGAAGGGGACCAGCGTAGCAATTCCCCATGGGGCGGGATCATTGGGGTTCCCGATCGATCTGCCGTGGAGTATCCGGTTGAGCCATAGCTACTGTCCGAAAAAGACAAACCGTCACCATAGCACCACCTAGGCAACTAGTAGGCCAAAGACCCTCCCTGCAAATCCACACAAGTCCCAGCAATGGCATAGGAGGGATTCGAACTTAGGAGGTCCATGCACAAAGAGGAAAGGGAATCTTATTCAACTCACTTTGGCCAACTAGACTACCACCTCAGTGGTCAGTGCCAACATATATGGTAGCTGACTGTATTTCCACATTACACAAAGTTACAAACCCTTCTTACAAATTACAACAGTAAGGTTCGATCAAAAGATTTTTGTTTTTTTTTTTTTTTGAGCGGCGAGAAAGAGATTTATCAATTAAATAAGCTTATTAATCAAAAGAGCTTATTTTTTGAACGGTAAAAAAGAAATTTATTAATTAAATGAGCTTATTGAACAGTCCAAACGACGCCTATTATAAATATAAAAAAAGATTCTTATGGGACAATATGATTGTAACGCTTAAGAAAATTATTTTCTTCGCCGTTCAAAAAAAAGAAAAAAACAATATATTGTACAGTATAAGTGTCATTGTCTTGAACAGTGCGTTGATTAGATGCCTAGTCTTATAGGGTCCATAAAAGGGATTGTTTTGCCATGTGAAAGGGTGAACCCTACAAAATTATTACTCAGTACTCCAAGGGGCGTATCGTTTTTGGATTTTTCACCTTTTGTCTTCTTCGCTATTCCTATTCCTTAATTTGCAGACCAACAGTGTTATGGTTCTTCTGTCTCCTTCACATATGTTCCCCGTACTTGTATGTATATATGGATGTGTGTATATGAATAACTTCAAGGCATTATCATTGTCGGAGTAGTTCGGGTGCCAACTTGATTCGGGATGCTTTCTACTCATAGTATTGTTATTTCGCGTTCTTTCCTATCTAATCTTTGTAAATTTATCATTTAAAGATTAATAAAAAAATATCTTCGCTGTTTAAGAAAAAATAACTTTAGTTAAGGCATTATTGATCACCTTTTTTCAATTACTATATTCCTCCAACGGAAATGTTGGGGAAGCTTGGCTTAGGCTGCCATATAAGGTGTAACTAGAACAATTGAGGGAAAAAGGACCTTATTAAGGACTGGACGTCCAGCCGAACCAAGAGGACGTTCGGCTGGCAGTGTTCAATTCCACCCCGAATTAATGTTGTCTGAGGTAATTAAGAGGGGACGTCCGATTGGCATGGTACTGTTGATCCCCATTGGATACAAATCGAAGTAGAATGTGATTTATAAAAAGGCGCTTATCTACTACCAAAATTGAGCTTCGATTTTTCAGACGAGTTGGAGGGTTTATAAGATTCATGAAAAATATCTCCGAAAGTGTCCATGATAGTATCCTAACATTTTTGGACGAGTTGTGAGAGTACTACTAGCGCACGGTTGACCGAGTCAATAGATGCGCGGGACATAACGGCAAAATACCACTTACAGTGAGATCACTAAGATAAAAATTAATTATTCTTCTCTTTTACGTACCCTCTATATATTACTGAAACGTTTGAGAGACAAAGTGAAAAAGTGTACAAAATTGAGAAAACCAGACCCGAAACATGGTACTCCACATAGATTATTGAAAGAGGTTTTGCCAAAAACGGGTGGTGGGGACAAGGATTAAAAAATGCCAATAAGTACTTAAGATTCCTTCATTGGTAAATAATTACTCATTCATTCAATGACAAATTAACGCAAACAATATCAAAAAAAAAAAAAAACAGAACAATATATATTTATCACACGAGTCGATATTCTTTACATGTACTAACATACATTTTGTACCAAATAAAACTAGTGGTACAAAAAGATTTACACATGCTACCACATACATGTTGATGATATGCATTGGCGGCACGCGTTTTTTTTTTTTTTTTTTGGCAAACGGTAGGAGAGTACAAATGTAAATTACATCAAAAAGGAATAGGCACAGGTAGGTGGAGACATTCGAAACAAAGTCCACAATCACTTTTTATAGGTTGTTTTGGAATTTGAAGAAAACTACTTGTAATAGCGTTTGCAAGTGGTGGCTAGCTCATGCGGTAGAGCTCTTGGACATCACACACTGCATTCCGAGATCAAGTCCCCCTCCCCCCTCTCCGCATGTAATAGATTAGGAATGACGAATGACAAAAAAAAAAAGGGATAACCTTGTAGATTTTTAGATTTCTTAAAATTTGACATTGTCCCGAAAATATTGTTGATCATCCCCATCTTAATTTAGCTTTGTTCCATCAAAATATGTATGATCCATCCGTTTCAATTCGTTTGTCTAAGTTGAAAAACTTGGTAGTAATTTTTTAGGAAACATGATGATTACCTTTAGAAAGATCAACTTCCTAACATTTACCCTATAATTTTTTTTTTTTGAAAAGTAATTTTATTTCCCAAAAAAAAAAGAGTAGACAGAAAATTCGGTTCAAGTCAAATGAACAAATATTGAAAAATATCTTACTATAAACAGATTAAGACGAACAGACAAATAAATTGGGACAAGGGGAGTATTTTTTTGTGTTGGTTTATTTGTTGTAATGTTGTGTTACACTGTTGCTTATACTTTTGACATTGTTTATGTGGGTATGTGATCTAATTTACTCCTGTTTTTGCATTGTTTAATCCTCTAAAGATCTATAAAAGATTTGGTGCGCATATCCAATTTTACTCCAACGTTAAATTTCTTTTCCCCTCTTTGGTTTGCTAACGAAAAGCTACTACTCAAAAGTAAAAGAAGTACTGTATTTATTAGTAGAACACGTATCACGTATGCCCCAGCTCCGGGATTAAATATGCGATGTGTTTCCCTTTCTCATGCAAAATGGCTAAGCTAGGCACGCGCACGGTCTCTCACTACAGATACGGAGTGAAAAGAAAAAGAGAAAAGCTGAAAGCGCAGAGAGAGAGAGAGAGTGAGACAAGTAACTAGATCTCTGCATATTTGATTGGACTATTTAGGGGGGCCTGGACAATTTGAGAATGGGTCACATCCGTCACCGGGTAAGGCCCACATCAACCGCCCCTAGTGTCGACCTCATACTTTGCAAGTGACTTTGTGGTCCATCATAGCCCAATTACCATTTTTCTATTCTAATCCCATCAGACTGATTGGACTGCCACACCCTTGGGCCCTCTCACTTTCATGAACTTATAATCTCAATTAACCTATGGCTACGAGTCCCGATTCGAGTCTGCATAGTTACAGTGGACTCTGTATAGATAGTGGTGTGGTGTGTTGTGTTGTGTGGTGGGACCATACTTCTTGACGACTTCCATTTAGCAAACTGAAAAGAATTTACTTCACGGGTACCGATGGAGTGAGTTCAGAAAATAGTAAAAAAAAATTAGGGGAGGCTAAGAAGAGAGGACTCGGCCGTGACTATTCCCCGTATAACATATTCAGTTATCCACATCTTATCTACCCTTATTCCTAATCCCACAAAACCTTATCTGTCTAACAAATAGGCCGTGACTATTGTTCCTTTTCCTTATGTTTGTTTTTTAGAAAAGTACTAATCAATACCATATGTATGACTCAATAATGCTCAAAAGCATGGTGTAGGTACGAAAACAACATATCCATAATATCTCAAAGTGGTCGACAGAAATTTGTTGTTATAACTCTATTGGTCAACAAAGCCTTAGCTTGAAGAATCAAGAGGGTACGACGGAGAGCGCCTTACACAAGAGGCTTTTCGACCTAGCTAGCGAGTGGTTGCTTTTTTTTAGTCTAGTCAATTACTCGTATGAATTAGGTGCAAGCATTGAGAGGGCAAGTCAATTATACTGCTTTTTTGATAACCGAATATCCGAGCCAATTTGTATATTCTGGGCCCTAGAGGTAACGACTGGACATAATCCCTAGTAGCCCCAAGAGTGTGCTGACGAGGGAAAACGAACCTGAAACCTACAAATCCCTAAATCTCAAGACAATACCACTTTAACAGCCCGCTTGAGTTGGTCAATTTATATTGTTATTGCACCAGTTACATTTTTACATTTCTAATGGACGGTGGTTCATACCCTACCCTAGCCACCAATCACCTCCATAGACAACCACCCACTTTACTTCTCCACCCTCACTTTCTACTCTTTCCTCCCACTCTCCTTTTCCAACGTCAACTCTAATATATCTCGCCGTCGCGACCTCTCCGACGCTCCAGTATCCATTCCAAAAGACAGGAAGGGGGCAAAAGTGAAGAAAATTTAGGTTTCTGCAAATGTGGAGTACTCAGTAGTCTCGTAGTACAATCATGTGATGCTTCGGATCACTCCATGACCACACATTTATATGGGGTCCATATATTTAGTCGTGGGTCCCACAAGAATGTGTTGTGTTGAATTGTCCCGAAGCACCACGTGGCTATACTCCGAGAGCACTCCATAATTAGACCCAAATGCGAAGCTCAACTCGTTGAGCTTTTGGCAAAAGAAACCACGAGAAAGACTTTCTTCTTGTTTTTTTATTATTATCGGAAAACCACGAGAAAGACTTGGATGCCAGACAAACCATGAGATGTGCGCTCGGCACCACGTGTACTCTACCCGCTCAGCATCCAAGTTTTTCTCAGAAACCACAGGCCCACTAAAAGAAGAAGAAGAAGAAACTAGCAAACAGGAGAGAGTGAGTGGTTTACCTCGGGGGAGCTTTTCCCCTGAGAAAAAGGAGCGTGTGGAAAACGGGGTACAAAATGTATCTTGGACGTAAATTTCCCTAAGATATTGCCCTTGGGCCTCTTATGAGCCCATGAGCCCATCTTTGAAGCAGTTAAACGCCAGTTGGTCTGGACTTGAGTCACATAATCATTAGAAGCTTCCGCTCTTAATTCTCACACTACACTCGCTCTCTAAATCCTCATCCTCTCAAATTTTAATACTAGTTTGGTATATTTCCGCAAGACGTTTTCGAGCTCACATACGCGCACGTGACTCAGAGAAAAAAATGCCAGTACTCGTAGTACAATACTAGTAAAACATATAGCTAGAGCTAGCATTTCTAATGGTGACGTGATATCACTAATTAATTTCGAATTTTAACAATAAAATGACGTGTACTGATAATGTCATCCCTCTAACTTAATAAATACTCATTTGTTCCATTTTTCACAAAAATTTTAAATCTACATATATATCAACCACAACGAAAATACTAGCTAGTAACCACTAGTGAGTAGTGGTTGAAATTCCGAAAAATAATGGGGTACTTTAAAATTGGAAAATGCTAAAATCAGCTCAGTTGACTGTTGTTCAGATTGAAAATATATAAAAATAGGAGTATGTGAAAACTATATAAAAGTGTATGAATGCGTATTAAAAATTACTCCTATAAGAATACACTAGAATGTGTTTTTTTTTTTTTTTGTCTTTTTTTTTATTATTATTAGGCCAGTAAACTGTAAATAGAAAGACCAAATAAAATTTAGTACGTCATAATTAACATTTGACCACTACTTAACAAGCAGTCGTTATCAAAAACCATCATATTAATTTGACTTAAACTGTAAGACAGCAAACGAATCAAGTTGTTTGTGAGCAGCTGGACGCCCAACTCATTAAGAACTCAGCCCAGGTCGGTTCAGTTATAATAAGCTGAGCTTATATTGAATTTTTGGTTCGTTTTGTAAATAGCTGAGCCGCGCTTATGGTGAATTTTTTGCTCCTTTTATAAATAGCTGAGTTCGAGCTCAATGAATTTCAAACGAGCTGAGTCAAACGTCCTAAAACTCAAACTCATTTGCACACTAATACACCGAACTCATGAGCTAAAAGCTACTAAAAGAAACCCTATAAGCTTGGTTAAACTCAGGATTAAAACTTATGAAGTAAAAGTTAAAAAGAAACTCTTAATAAGCATATAGCATAGTTTTTATGTGTTTACATACCGGTGTGTTTTGTGTTTTGTTAGGTACCACAGTGTTCTGTTCTTTAGGCCAAAAGCTAAGGCGTGACAGATTAATTTTTCTTAGGTCTTCGCCCATCGCCGGCGTCTTTCCCCACATATTTTGGGGATAGCTCAATTGGAAACACAGGATTAAAACTTAAAAACAGTCTTGCATGTAAGAAAATTAATTCGTATAGACCACAGAAAACCCAGAGAAATGTGGCAGCAGATTCCTGCCCAAAACCCTCCACCCATGAAACTTGTTTCTCATGCAAACCCTTCCACCCCTCCTTACTCACACGTGTCACCACCTTGCCACCTCCCCCACCCTTCTCCTTATATCACCGCCCCATCTCCACCTCTACTCCCTCACCTCCTCCCTCTCTCTCCAAAAAAAGAAAACCTCTCTCTCTCTCTACAATGGCTGACCGCCCACACCCCCACCAGCTCCAGGTCCACCCCCAACAACGCTACGAGGGCGGTTTCAAGGCCGGCCAACGTGGCGGCGGGCCGTCGAAGGGAAAAATCCTCGCGGTCGTCACCCTCCTCCCCGTCGGCGGCAGCCTCCTTGGCCTCTTCGGCCTCACTCTCGCCGCCTCCCTCACGGGCCTCGCCGTCGTCACCCCTATATTCCTCCTCTGCAGCCCAGTTCTCGTCCCCGCCGCACTAGTCGCGGGTCTCGTCCTAGCCGGGCTTTTCATCTCCGGTCTTTTCGGTCTTACCGGGCTGACGTCGCTCTCGTGGGTTTTGAAGTATTTCAGGCAGGCCGGGGCTTCGGTGCCGCAGCAGTTGGATGAGGCCAGGAGGAGGATGCAGGATGTGGCTGTGACTGTGGGCCAGAAGACTAAGGAGATGGGCCAGGCGATCCAGCAGAAGGTCCAGGAAGCTGGGAAGTAGAAGTGGGCTTTTTTGAAATGGGAAAATGGGCCTGAGAATAATGTGGGATCTCTATTTTGCTTCTTCAGTCGTTTTAATTTCGGGGCGTATGTGCGTGTATAGGTATTAGAACAATGAGGGGTGGTTGTCTGTTTGGTTCGGTTCCATTTGATCAATGTGTTTTTCGTCTCTATGTTTTTGTATTTTCCAATGTTCGAATTGCCCATTTTATTTTTTATTACATTGCGGATACAAGTTCTTCATCTTTTTTTTTTTTTCATGACCAAGTGTTCGGGTCAGCTTACGCGCATATTCTCGAGAGGAGACTAACATAACAACCCATGCTGCTGCCATGGCCTCCTACTTAAAGTATAGTTTTGGCCTTCCACTTAAATGATGGTTTGCCTCCATGGTAAATCGAACCCTTGCAACATTGCAAGCAGGCACTCTCGTCGCCCATACCACTGGGATAACCCTGGGTGGGTAGTTCTTCATCTCTATCTCTATTTTTCCTACAAGGTTCCTGCGAATATACAATCTCGTCTTCCCCCAAAATATGCGAAACAGTAATGTGTATGCATGAGAAATTTTTGTACAAAACTTGTGCTTGCAGAGAATTTTAGTCTGACGAGGTTCGAATTCGATTACAATTGAGTTGCAATTCCCTCATCCTCTATGCCTCCTCCAAAGAATACATAAATTACTCGGTACATATGCTATGACCAATTGACAAATTACGTCTCCAAAAGCAAGAAGAGTCCTAACTATGCAACAGAAGGGTTTTTGAAGGATGCAAGAGGAGAAAAACACTTGAAAGAAAAAGAGATCAAAAAAGGAGAGTAAGGTTCGAGTCAATGGACCTTTTTGAATAAATGTGTCTGCATTCTTCTACAGCCTCCCTCCATCAAAAGTTTCATTTCTATAAAGCATAATCCAGAAAGTGCCTTAAAACACCTGAAAATTTACAGCTTTCTAATTCCAGAGTCGCTAAATATAATCTTTCAATAATACTATGTCTGTAACGAAATTCTGTCCAACGCGGCGGCGGCGATGCGAAAAATCATGCAGTTACGTTACCACCAAAGATGAGCAGCATAAACTCAAATAAAATGACCTGGTCTTTTGTGCCAACAGAAGTACAGGTGGTACTACTGGGTTCAAGCTCATGAAGGCAGGGGAAAAAAACCTTAAATACATTTCCAATCAAACATGTGAATCTTCACAAATGCAGGGTGGGGTGCCGAAACATATAAATCCTCCGTTTCAGACTAGCAGAAGAAGGGCTCAAACGTTGTAAGATTCTAGCAAGGCTAGTGTTAACTACACAAATGCTTTGATGTTAGGTGATGGGTAATGACCATCTCTAGTGGGTCAAAATAATTAGGTCCAATATGGCTTGCCCAATCCAAATCAATAAGCTCGAACAAGCCCATTAGCCACTCGCGGCCCGCGTTCCAGAATGTTCTGCAGGGCCGCCCGACCCGCATCATCTCAGCCCGGCCGGACCTCACAGTTGGATCACAATCGAAGGACAGAAAATCACTCGGAGCAAGGGAACCAAAAGATTCCACTCGACGCACAAACACCAAAATCCCAAGCGAGCACGTGATTGGACCGTACCGACCAATTGCAGTATAACCTTCAGATGTCGTATGTATGGGCCGGACACGTGGCATGAATCTCCTCAGGACTCGTGTCCCAGCCGTACACTCTACCTCCATGTCAGGATCATCCGTATTGCGGCCGACAACGTGGCTCCTCAATTCACTACACACACATCCCCGAGATCAGTCCGACCAACGCAGGCGGACCAACATGCGCGGCGGCGTTCGGTCAGGAAGTGGTGGTCGAGCACTGATTGTCGGGTAGAGGATGTCAGCGACATCACCTGTCACGAGGATGGCACGCGAGATCACATCCCTCAACACGGAAGGCACTTCTATAAATAATACAGTGAATTGATAAATCCTAACGGGTACGCCATTCCTTCCTCCTAAAAGCTCTGCCTTTCCCTTTCTTCTGGTCGACTTCGACCAAATGGGCACTAACGTGGTTCTTGGTTTTGCAGGGCCAGGGGAAGAGGTTTACAAAGTGATACCGGAAGAAGTCAAGTCAAGAAGAAGGAACTTGGACACCATCTATAGCCACCAATTTCCCTTCGAAATCTGGGCTTTTACTTGCCTTTTAGACGTGGTACATATGGTTTCCTAAACTATAGGACATGTCTAGGAGCTGTGCAATTCATCCTCTCTGTCATGGTCTATAATCAAAGATGAAGAGCTGAAGAAAAAACTTAAGACGGGGTGCTCTAATATCTCCCTGCATGGGCCCAAATCAGGTTGAAATGCTCGAAATACAGAGTGGAAATGCAAACTAAAAACTAGGGAACAAAATCAAGTCCTTAAAAAGAGAAACAGCAAAGGCTATTGGTCTCTACTCTATACCCATGGTGCAAACTTGAGTTAAAAAAACACACTTTTCTGGCAATAGTAATGATGTAGCACATAATTAGTCGCACCTCAGTTAACCAAACGAATAGTGAGCGTCCACAAACTAGTGTCTGTATATGCTATGATCGGACTTTTTCTAGCACAAAAGGAAGTGATTAAAAAGCTAAAAAGCCAACGTCACGAAATCTAGCAGAAATTCCTGACAAGAATAAAGTATATTCCAGGGATTATTGTCCCGAATGTTCATTCAGCTATGTAAGATGGCTAAATGCATCTTGTGTTTTGGCCAGTAGTTTGGAATAGTGAAGTGGTGGGCAGCATAGAATTACAGACAGCAAAAGCCAGAATCAGAAGATAATAGGTATATAACAGCATTATAAATGGAAAAGGCGAAGAAGTAAAGAACACATTGAGATGTTTTAAAGGTAACATTTGAATTTATAACCGTGGTCCCTTTTAAAATCTAATCCTCAGTTCTAAACATAACTAAACATTGGACACAACACTTATGCAAACAGCCAAAGAATATCCAGTTTTGGCAGTTGAAATTTACAAAATCCCCTCTTTACATAACAAAAACATGAGATCAGGAAAATTCGGAAGCCAGAAATTAGCAATTGATAAGACAGCTTAAAATATTTAAATTTCTTTTAACACTTACCTCCCTGTACAACCCATCAATTAGGCCATCCTCAACAAACATCCCCATTAGGAGACTGTTTATCAAAAGAAATTGCAGACGAACTGGACTGCAGATTCTCATCTGATTCCATACGCTCTCCACCGCTTTCTTTTCTTTCCAAAATTTCAGACCCTCCATTTTTTGAGGCCGCCTCTTTATCGGAATCAATGGGTGTGACTTCAGCTGCAGGCTGAAGGTCAGCATCTGAAGGCATCTTAGAGGCAGATGGAGGGTTTTCTCCAACACCATTGCCATTGCTAGAATTGCTAGACACCACCCAAGTAAACTGCAAATTGTGACCTTGCCAACATCTGCCATTCAAAAATGCCCTCTCAGCTGAAGGGCGTTTAGTGAAAGAGATATGAGCAGAGCAATTTTGGGATGCCAGCGAGTCACTAGACTCTACATCTTCTATCTCTACAGTAGAAAGTTCTCCGTAAGCAGAGAAGTGTTCCTTCAAAACAGCAACCTAAGCAAAAACAAGAAGTCAGTTTACCCCGACAGAAGAAAGTAAAAGGAGAACAAACAAAGGCTTGGGTTCATAGAATTTATTTAATCCATTCAGAAACATTTAGTGCTTCTGGAAATTTCCCTTGTGCGGTTATTTTTTGTTCCAATTATAGCTTCCATGATACACATGTCTTGGAGAAAGTCAATATTTTCAGAAACAACTTGAGATCCATAGAAATGAGAATGTTTGCTTCTTTCGCGAAACTGAATAAATATTTCAGTATCAATTAGAATCGAGAAACTGAGCAGTCTTTCAAAACTGAGAAAATTCTAAAAGTTGAAATCAGTGTGAAATTTCAGTTTCGGCAACCTAATCATTTATCAAGAAATTTTTGTTTACATTCAATACAAAACAGATATAAATTAAGAAAGAAATGTGTCCACAGAATTTACTCAACCCCCTAAGAAAGTATATTTCACAATCATGAGATGAATATTGAGGGTTCTTCAGTAGGGTAAAGTGCTCTACAAGTAGGGCTACAAACGAGCCGAATCGAGCCGAGGTTTAGAATGTTTAAGTTTGTTTGTTGAGTTTTTAAGCGAGCTCGAATCGAGGCAAACTTTATAACGTTTAGGTTTGTTCGTTAAGTTTTTAAGAAAACTCAAAGCCAAGCTCAAGCTCAATGAAAATTTGACTAGCCGAGCTTCCCTAGGTTTGAGTCAAACTCGAACTTATTCACGAGCCTTAATGAGTCAAAAATATTAAATATTTATACTCTCATACAAGTCTAGACTTCAAATAAAAAATTTATTTTGTACATAAGTAAGTTCTACCATATATAAAATTATGGTATCACATAATAAAATTTAAGTTTAGAGTACTTTTAAAAGTTTATACATGTACAAGTTATAAAATTTTCAATATGTACATGTAAAAGTTTATGCGAATTCAAAGTTATATGTGAAATTTTTATAAGATATAATTATATAATCCAGGTTTGCGAGCCGAACACCCACCGTCAGCTTCAGGTTCGGCTCATTTATTAAACGAGCCTAGAATTGAGGCACAGGTTCGTTCTTTTAGTACCCCAATCGAGCTCGAACAAGCCTTTACCGGGTCGTGCATCAAATAGTTCACAAACGGCTCAGTTCATTTGCAGCCCTATCTACAAGGCACAATGTGTAGAGTGACACATGATGCTTTGTATGAGAAACAGTACAACTCAAGCCTAGAATATCAAAAGCAAACTATCGAAAGAGCATCAAAAAGGGATGCTACCCATATACCAAAACAATTAAACCATACTAACCTACCTGCAAGCCAAAGAGAGACGGGGGGAGGAAAAAGACTCACATTGGCAAGGCCTGCTGGTAAAGGTGGAATGATTTTAAAGGTAGTAGGACGGTTATCCAATTTGAATCTATTCATGACAAAAGATGCCCCTGCAGGTGCCAAAGGACGAATTGAATGCTTCAAACTTAAAGGTTCTTGTGGAACAACAAACGTATTTTGTTTGGAACTTTGGTTGTCGACATTCTCCGGAGATTTATTCCTCTCAGTCATCACTTCTGCTAGTGGCAAAGCCACAACAGTACCAGATTCAGAAGACCTGGGAGTCGCAACTTTTCCAACGTCAGCTACAGTTGCAGGCTTATGTCTCTTTGCACCATGCTCAGATGGTACATCACCTCTCACGCCTGAAGTCTGATGACAGAGTGAAAAATTTTAGAACAGATAAACTTAATAACTTCACATCAAGTAACTAGAACTTGGCAATGCCCAAAGACATAAAGCAAACAACTTGCCAAGACAGTCTCTTCTCCTTTTATCCTTTCCATTTTTAATCTTCTGAAGGTTGACATCACATCAAAGATTCATGCTTAGGCATACTTTAATCTTAGCATTCATTAGCTTTGCATGGGCGACATGGTTTCCCTTGATGTAATCATGGAATTAAATATTTCTAGTATGTTCAAGGAATATAGCACCACGAAATGGAAGGTTCCACAGTGCGGAAAATTTGAATGAAGACTGAAAATATGAACTAATCAAGAAAATAAAGGAAAAATAAACTTAGAAATGACAAGTCATGAAAAATGAGGATTACTTGTCTCTCAAGTTTATGTAATTGACGCCGGAAGTCATTGCGTTTCTGATCAAGTAATTCCTGCTTCTTACGGAGTTCCTCCTTCAAAAGCTCTAAACTCTCCTGCTTCTTTTGCAAAGGAGGTGGAGCTTTTGGGCTGCTGGTCACTACAGGCTTAGGATGATCAGAGTCAGGCGGCCCAGCAGCAATAGAAGTATTGGGAACACTTGCTTTCGGAGCGGACAATTGGAGGCTATCCTTTCCTCCATGAGAAACAAACTGATGGGGTGGGAATGAAACAGCTGTCACTCCACGAGGAGTTACTGATACATTGTTACCACTACTTGTTCCATCGTCAGGAATACTGTCTCGATTAGCCCACCATAGCTTGATAAACCTGTTACCCATAACAGCATCAGGTGCCTTCAGAGCAGCTTCTGCCTCCTCCCTCTTGGAGAACTGAACAAAAGCTCGCTCACTATTAACTGGAATGTAAATGTCAATAACCTCACCAAATTTTCGGAAATGGGAAAAAAGGGCCTCTCTTCTATTGTCTTTATGGGGAATACCATTGACAAAGAGAGTACGCAGAGCTTTTTGAGAAGGTCTCCGGGTAATACGCCCAGTATCAGCTTGCACCTTTAGAGATGAATCACTGGCTTGTGAGCCAACACCTTCAGCAATGATCCGCTTCTCTTGGTGTGTAGCTCCCTGAAGATTGGTCAAGGCCACCTGATCTTCCTTTGCATCTTTTTCCATTTCATTTGAGGAGCTTATGGTAGAATCAGTTTTGTTTTTCATTCCCAATTTATTGCTTGCCCCAATTCTTCCCCAGACAGATGGAGTTGTATTTAACGAATCAGCAGCAGTTGCATTACCCCTCCCAAGGTATTCATTGTCAGGGCCATCTAACAAAGACTCTGATTCATCAAGCTTGGATGAATTTAGTCCTAGCAATGCTGTTGAATTTTCTGGACCATTATTAGCCCACAGAGGCTGATCAGGATCATAAAAATCAGCTCCACCTGAACCAGTGAAAACACCATTCATGCTAAATCCATCATCTGCCGTTCCATGCTTGCTGCTTTTGGTATGTAGACTTTTGCTATGTATCATTGTGCTTGAAGGAGGATTAACAGAAGGTAAAGCAGAGGGTGTTCCCACAAGGTGTGTACTAGGAAGTGAGCCCGGGAGATTGAACTGTGAAAGGCTCTGTTACACCGAAAACAGTACTTGGTCAATGCAGTTTAAACATGTGCCCAAGCACCAAGTGTCACATTAAGAACGTAAGAAATCGTACAATCGGAAATATAATAATTTGCGAACATATTTTTCTTTTTCTTTTTTGAAAATGGTGTAAAAACCATCTTCTAACATATGTGATAGTAGAAGATTCCACTTAGGTTTAAGTGACAAATATGAGTCACGTTTGTAGGATTTCAAGCACGTAATCGCACCCATTTACAATTTTCAAGCATAACAGGAAAGGCCAGGTAACTTGAGAACTTACTCTTCAGGGAAAAAAAATCACATACCTGAACATCTTCGACAACAATCCGGTTGACACCATGTTCCATTGGACACATGTCTCCTCTTAGACAAAAGCCACGCTCCTCAAAATCTCTACACCGTTGGCGCGGAAGACCTATATTTAGAGGACTGATTGATGGTCCAAGTGCTCCTTGTAAACCAAGGGAATGAAGTGTATCAATACCACCATTTGGGATTCCTGGAATCAATCCAAATGCACTCCAGGATCCACCCTGTGAGTTTGAAACATTTGGCAATCCCCTCCCTGCAAACAGACTTGATCCCTGTGGAATCATTTGAGAAGCAATATCAACATTGCTGAACCTAGGATCACGTGGGCCCCAGAAACCTGATTCCCTACCTCTACCCCTGCCAGGACCAAGCTCACCAGATGATGATTGATTAACCCTGTTAGGGGCTCGAGAAAAATTGGAAAACCCAGGGCGTCGCTTTTCAAACTTAGAAGACAGGTCTTTCTCCAGCGGGGACATATTATAACTTTTCCAGGTTTCACTTGACTGAGAATTGTTATCCCTATAAAGATGCCCGTTTTCAAAAGGTTTGTATCTCTTTCTATATGGCCTTGTTAAAACTTGTTCCACAGAATCTCTCTCCAACGACTGAGATCGTGTATCCCGTCTACGATGCTTATGATTGCGGTCATCATCTTCATCATCAGAAATTTCTTTCTCTTCAGGATCACTGAGACAATCCGAAGGTGAAAGACCCCCATCCTTTGGAGACGAAACTCTGAGCTCCATTGAAGGCAGAGAAAGAGTTCAGCAGTTACTAGGCCAAATCAGCGTTGCATAGCCCTTCATAGTACAGAAACACAATTAACAAATCAATCACAATATCAAGGTATATCAAACAGCTGCTGAGGCATGTAAAATTGTTGAAGTGGAGAAGATACAAAACTCCATAGTCAATCAAATATCAACTTATTCATTCATTCAGCAGCTTACCCAAAGCTTCAAATTGGAGATGAAATTTTTTTTTGAAATGTGAGTAATGAGAGATGGGGGAAGAATCTTTTTGAATTTTTTTTAGAAAATGTGAAGTGAACACAGCGAAGGTTACTTGACCTTGTGTGTCCTACTGAACGATTAGATATGAACATGCAAAGATTGATAAAGAAAAAAAAAACTTGTTCATTTATTCTAATATCGAAAAGTTTCGAGAATAAACCGTCAAAATCAATACGAGACTAACAAAACAAATAATCCCTTAGCTAACCAAAATGAAAATCAAGAAATCCAACAAAATCAACACAATACCAAAAGTTCATAATCTCTCAACCAACCAAAACCAATATCAAGAAATCCAACAAAATCGATACAAGAATACCAAAAATCCATAACCACTTAAGACAACCAAAAAGTATACCAAACTCATTCTACACCAAGATATTAAATTCCATGAGTTGTTCACCGATACAATCAACTGAAAACCGGACGTCTCCGGCTCAAATGCACTTTACGGGCTACTAACCCGAAGGGCAAAGCAACCTATCCCGCGCTGGTTAACGGACTCTCACCGATAGCGTCACATAAGAACCGAGCTCAAATTCTATGAGCTGTTTACAGACACAAACCCCCGAAACACGTACTAGACGTTTCCGGCTCATATGCACTTTACGGGCTACTAACCCGAAGGACGAAGCAAGTAAGCAACCTATCCCGCACGGGTTTACGGGCTTTCACCAACGGTGTCATATTTGACCCAAGCTTTCTCTTTCCGGTGACCCAACTCAAAATCACAAAAATAACAATCACAATATTTGGCTCTAAAGCCCACATCATCTAAAATACCCAAAATCTCTTGAATAACTCACCCAAATCCATTAAAATAAACAAATGTGCAAATAAATCTAATGTAGTCACAAACTATATCAAGTAACAAATACCCAAACAACATATCAAGAAATCCTTCCACAAGTTTACTAAACGAACAAGGAAGGTTATACTTGGTATAAAATTTTAAAAAAAAAAACGTCACTTGCATTTCCTCAAACACATGGTGTGCATAATAATAACTAGCTCATGTTCTCTTAAAATTCCATAATTTGCACATTGTAAGTACATATAAGGATCAAGAACGTGAAAGGCTACTATAATCTAACATAATCATGAATATCTATACATATCCCTAACCAAAACTCATGTGCAATAAACATACCAAAACACATCAACTAGGGTTTTCCTAAAAAAAATTGATTACTCAAATAAAAGCTTAAATTAAGTGCATACCAACACATATACACATCCATATTTAAACATATAGCATAAATCCGACCTCAAGAGCAAAACCCCAAAATGCAAGCAAACCCTAGGTGCTCCAAGTTGATTGTGTTGTAGCCAAACAAAAATATTCTTCCTCCTTGCCTTGCCATAAGCTTTCTAATCTAAATCACTATTGCAATAGTGTGATTTCCCAAGGATTTTGAGTGAGAGAGATTAGCTAAGGGAGAGTGAAACCGAGAGAGCTAACGAAAGAAGAAGAAGAAAGGAGAAAAGAAAAGGATAGTCCCTCCCCTGATCCAATTTTGGAATTTAAGCGTAAAATTTACACTGTAACCCCCTCTAGTGACACAAACATTTCCCCCAAGTCCTAATCTTTATTAAGAAGTTAAAGTAGGACCCCATGAGCTATAAAAACAATAGTAACTTTTTTTATAAAAAAAAAAAAAGCCATTCAATGTGGGCGCTGGGTCTCCAACCCCATCGTCCCATGTCCCACATACCTAATCCCGCTAAATAAAAATGCACGTACACACACTAGCATGGCTCAAGATATTAATCTCATAATTAGGCTTAATCACATATTGCGATGATAAAAGAAAAAGGAAATAATTCACGGGACTCTACAGTTCCCTCATTATATATCAACTACAGTATTTATTAATGAAGACTGACCGTAATTTGAAAGTGATGATGGAAAACGAGAGCAAAAGAACTAGGGATTGGCAATGAGAAAGGAGATGATTGTGTTGAACTTAAAAGACAGCATTCTCTGCGTAAGCTAACTAGCGTAAACACATCAAGACTCACTCGATTGAGAATTGCAACCAAATATCGTTAAAAAGGAAACTTCACAGGCACATTTGGCAAACAGAAAACCCATTCCTTCTCATGTCAAAACCAACAGGGTCACCAATTTCCCCAGAAGTTAAGAATTCAAAATCCCCATGCATGGCATGTTTAATCCTAGTGTCAACAAGTGAAAGATGAAGATGCCTGTTGAAGGACATTAGCACTAGCCGTCATCTATTCCAATATATAAAAGGACCAACACCAGTTTGGTGTCACCCTATTTTTGAAGCTGTATGGACTTTTTGAAGTCCAAAATGCCCTTCCGAACAAAATAAATTCACTTACAATTACTGTATATACCTCTCAACCGGAAGGGTACAAAATTCAATTCACGTACTAATTGGAAACCCGCGTTTGGTAACTGCCCTGTTTCCACTCCTGCAACCTTAACTCCTACACGCCAGTCTCCACCATAACTTCTCTGTGATTCTACAATAAGTACCAGATGAGTGATGGTGGCACAAGATGTGAACCCAATTTGGAGGTAATCAAGGAATCCCGGCGAACAAAACAGAAATGGTAAGGATGAACTCTTTAATTTCATCCCAAAAAATGCTCTACATCTCTCTCACGATCTTCCTCTCTTACCTCTTTTACATTTCTCCTCCAAAAAGCTTTATTTTCTTCATTTAGATATTGGTTTCCATATGTACAAAAAGATGTAAGATTTTGGAGGAAATCTGATTGACATGTAATCTTATCCCCACCTTCCCTCCTTTTTAATATTGAAAAAAAAAAAACTTACACACTTTAAACTCAATAAAATTAAAGTATGGAATTGAATGTAAAATTTATTTGGTAGAGAAACCAACCAAACATCTTCTATCCTACAATACCTCCAACCCTCCAAATTTTTTTCAAGAAGTCTACTCACACACTAATTACATCAAGTTGCACAAACAATCAAATATTATGTGTCCGGTCTACACAGTACCACACCATATTTGCAGTGAATTGGTATATTTATATCATTGTATTGATTTATTACATGGAATTTATCAATGCAGTCTTTTATTGTTATTGCACTTGATATACTGTGCTTAGTGTGATATTTATTTGATTGTTTCTTATTTGTCACACAAGAACAATACAACATTAGAAAAGATCTACTTTTTTTTGAAAAGCAAAAATAATAATTTTATTAATCTTTGGACTAGTACAAAGATTAAAGGGAAACGAGACCCTCTCCAACGATTGGCAAGAAGCCAATCGAGAAAACCATGGCCGCAGCCCAACATCCCCATGGGTCTTAATACCCAGATAAAACAATACAACTCAACAACAAAGGCCCACAATGGCCAGATAAGGGCCAAGCCCAGACAGTAAAGCCCTCATATAGCATAACCAATGGGCAAAGCCCATCCCAACTCCTAAACCTAACCAATACACAACTCCAGGGCAGCGTTGCCAACGCTGCCGCCAACATGCAGCCGATCGGAATCCCCAGGCGAAACACCACCCTCACAAGCCACCACGGACCCAAGACCACTAGACCCCAAGACAATGACCACGCCGCTGACCGCCTCCCGTACTCCCGGATCTCCAAGATGACCGCCAAAAAGCCGCCATTTCGACCCTTACAAACGGCCAGAGACACCGAAAACACCAAAGCGCCGCCGCAAGCCACCGTCACGAGATCACCCATTGAAAACATGAACTCACCCAAACCGGCAAAGCACCGGTCCATGGATACACCACCACGCCGATCGCGAACTCCCCACACTGTTAGGCAAATACCGGAGACCACTCAGGAGTGAACCGGCGGGAAGACACGACCCCGCCACCCCCAGCCCACGACCGCCCTCGCCGTTAAGCCAAACCGGTTACACCAAGAGAAATAACCGGCGATTGGTCGGAGCAAGGGAAGCGAGATGGGGAGAGAAACGACGACAGGAAGGACGGCAAAGAGGAGAACCCATAGAGAGATCGGAGAGAGGAGAAGAAGAGGAGAGAGAGAGCCCGGGGGGAGGAGGAGAGGAGGCGGCACCACCCCCCCTAGGCGGCAGATCTGAAATGGAGGTGAAGAGAGAGATTGGCTTTTTAGAGAGAGAGAGAGAGCAAGTTAATTAGAAGTCTCTGTTTGTGCATATTTTAACCAAAATCAACTTGCACATGCATCATGTGTGCCCAGCATTTAGTATCTTAGAATCAATGGTTCCACAGTTGAACAACAAAATACCTATCATATTTAGTTGTAGATAAAGATATAGACATATAATCATATATGACAACAACTGCAACAATAATAGCACAAGTTCAGTACACATGATGTGCTAGACCCTTCTATCTTTTCACTGTAAAGCGAACTACGAACTCCAAACAAATAATATTATAATAAGAAAGGCAAAGCACAAATTGAAAATATGTTCTTAACTCTTCAAAGCCATTTAAAGAAAGAGAGAAAACCATATGATCCTCCCATCTGCTTTCTTTTGCCCCTCCACAGAGAAAGACAGGAGGAAAAGGAGTACAGAATCTTCTTTACTGTGCTTTAAATCCAACACCATGTTATCTTTAAGTTTTCTACAACAAAGGAGAGCCAAGCTATGGGTGGAAATGGACAATTAACCAGTAAAGGTGAAACTTTACGGAAACGACATATTTAAGTCAGACAACACTGGGATTTAGAACTTGGAAGACAACTGCGTAAGTATAGGCACAACAACAAAATTAACGACACGAAATCTATGCATGCATATTCGAAACAATATTTTATTCCCTTACAATTGGGACAACCAAAATTAGCTAATGACCAATATGCACTTTATTTTGGCACATGTTTTGAAGGAACACCTCCCAATGAACCGGCCCACACAATACACGGGGGCTTAATTTCGGGGCTTGAGCAGCGACAGGGATTTGAAAGCACCCCAAGCTCTGGGTACGGTTCACCCAACTTGAGGTCCAACTCCAACCATTGTGCCACGCCCTAGTGGCCCTTATTTAGCACTTACTCAATTCGTGCATTTGTAAAATTGAAATGGAAAGAGAAATTTTTGAAATATTTAACCATTTAAAATCAAAAAGTTACATCTATGATGGAAGAAATACTTAAGCCTTTATTTTCCATGTAAAGAATGTACATCAAACAAATATTTTACTTGCATTGTTTACGATAATACAATTTAATTCAAAACCTCCAAGGCGAAACAAATATGGAGGTGATACATAGGTGAGAACCGTGAGATACCAACATGGTATGTCAAAAAAGTGAAACAACATTTTTTCCTGACAAGCATAATGCTAGGCAGACTAGAGTTGACATTTATGGCATTGATATAGAAATCAATGTTCTTTATTGAAGGTAGGCAGCATTAGTTGGACAATATTATTCTAATTATCAGCCATTACGTAACAGGATTTTAGACCTAACATACCGATCTTTACCTACATATTGGATATTACTGTCCTAGATCAGCTAATACATGGCCACGTCACCTTTACCTGAAAGTATCCCATTACGATGATCTAGAGCCCTATATGTGAATGAAATGACGTTAAGGGATTTCTTAGCATAATAGTTTCAAACCTCCCAATGTTGCAAATAATACTTCAACCACCGAAAATAAATGCATGCAAAGTTAATCAAACTTAGTTCATTAGAAAACCGGAAACAAGGAGCCCTCCCACCCTTGACCGGATGTCTTTCAACGGATATAAACTCAAAACGCAACACACTCTACTTAATGAACAAGAATTGTCAAGAAGTAAACAATTTTAGTCTACGCTGTACGTATTGGATGTTCATCGTCATCGGAAAACAGAAGGACCAAGAGTCCCACCTAATATGGGCTGCCAATCTTATGTGGCAAATTCTTAATTGAGTTATAATCTTTCATACACTTAGAGTTGCATATCGTTTAACAACTGTACAACCATTGGCGTGTTTAAATGCCGAATAATTCATATGGACTTAAGTTTCACCTTCGTCAGAGGAGGCCCAAGCAGTTTCCGCCACCATGCAGCTCATAGAAGTGGAGATAGTGATTCATGGCTTTAGCAGTCAGGCAGCAGATACTGGCATGCAACGTTTTTCTATGACAATCTGCTGGGGGAGTTAATCTACTATTTCTTCGTTTTGGATAAGTGGGGAGTTACTCTACCAATTAAGAGTAATGGAACACTTCTTTTGGGTCAAACCAGGGGTTCTAGTCTACCAACTCGAATCTAATTGTGACAGCTGCACAAGTCACCAAACTCACCACAATGATATGCATGACTTGAATATCGAGATGACTGGAATTTTACAGCTAACAAGAAGTGTGAATCTCCAATCACCTCACGCTTTAGCCAGGTCAAATGGTCCTTATTAAGAACTTACAATGCGGTTTTCAAATACCCTAAGCCACATAATGCCCATGCGCGTAAAAGCTTCTTTCAAAAACATCCCAAAAAAATAAAATTCAGGAGAGCAACTATTGAGAGTGGGAGTAGAACATCCTACTGAATGATTATGTGACTTGGGTGGTATCTCGCTCAAATGTCAAATGGCACCAAAGCTTCAGCTACCGACCTATCCGCCTAACTGTGCTTGAGTTGATTCCACATCCTCCCGCATCTAAAACAACCTTTGCACACAAAAGCCATCTTCAACTTCATAACAACATTTAGACATCCTTGACTCGTTATTCAAGAAACAAAGGAGAACTCTCATCACCCAAAATAAAACAAAACAAACGTCGAACTGCTAAAATATCCTAATTCTCGATCGAACCAACAATTGACACGAAAAGGACCAAAAAAAAAACGACACCGTCCACTCTCGAAAACAAGGTAACAATTCCCAAACCAAAACCAAAGAGAAATCGAAAACATCATCAAAATCGAACGCACACAACTCAAATCGAACAAGAAATTATAGCCATCAACACAAACATACATCCGATACATAACTTCAATATCGAAAACTAATAAGAAGACAAATAGACCAACCTCGTTCCACGGATTTGCGATTCTTTTAGGGTTTCGATTTCTTACTATATAGTTCGGTTCGGCATCGTACTTTTCTCCCGTCCGTATGTGTGTGTATTGTTCCTTTCTCTCCTCTGAAATGTGTAAATGATTCTCTGTCTAGAACTCACTTTCTCTCTCTAAAACAGCTCAGAGGTTGGGGTTTACAGAAGCATACGACATGCCCAATTGCAGCAAACAGAAACCCCTCATTTTGTTTTGCAAAAAATGTCGAAACTATTCGCAGTCGATATTAGCTATTAGGAGTAATAATATTAGGAAAACATTCCAATTTATTTTTCATGAAATTACATACTTGGCCCCCTGATGCCTTAAAAAAAAAAAAAAAAGGGTTTGATTTGGTGGGTTTCCAGAACATTTTATTTACATTGTCGCGCCCGGGATTTCGATCAAAGGGTTTAGGATAACGGGTTTCATGGTCAAGTGATCTAAGTGATATTCAAGTGACGTGATTTTATAAGACGCGGATTTTACAACTGTGACTAAGCCATAACAAATTTGATATAAAATAACTCAGAAGTCGACACATGACATGATACTTGGTTTGTCAAGTCACCATACAAATAAATATTTTTGAAAATGAGAAATAAATATCTCAGGACGAAAAACCCAGTTTTGTTTAATTTAAATGACCCGATTTTTGTTTGGTCTACGATTTTGGAGAAGAAAGGGTGGTAATACACTGTTACGTGTAGGGAAGCCGTAGCACCCTACCCCGCGCCTTTTGGCACTCGGAAAAAACTTTTCCAAAACAAAATAAATTAGTAAAGACTTGTGATGATAATAAACAATGACATATATACAATGGGAAGAAGAAAACTAATATTTCTGCCTGAAAATGGATTTTATTGCATGAAACATTTGAAATACAATGGGGAATATGTACATAAGAACGATTTGGACCGTGCCCAGCCTCAGGGCTGCCTATGTATCTCTGATCATAGGAGAATCAGGTCATCACATAGTTCAAGAAGACAAAAATAATTATTGGGACCGAGCCCGGCCTTAGGGCTGCCTACGTATCTCCGGCCTCAAGAGAATCAGATCTTGCGTAGTTCAAGACAAAGACTGAAGTTTTAGAGAAGTTAATATCGTTGGAGAATTTAGCCAGCGAGGCACAGAGGCGTTTCTACCGTACATGGAGGACAATGTCTAGACTCTGACGGTGACAATAATGGGGGTTCAAAATATACGAGAAACCTCCGGGACATTCCCGGAAGGTTCCGAGATAGGAGACGGGTCTAAACAAACGACACGACTCATTGGGTAAAATGTTGAAAAAATAGTTGTCCGGAGCTGCCGATAGCCAACGGGAGTTCTCGCGATGTTTATTGGGTGGCTACATGGCCGATAATGGGTTTAAAACGTTGTTTGCAAGTCCATATAAAAAGTTATAAAAATCCCATCCGGAGCCGAAACTAGCTGCCGGCGGGCCCCATGATATATCCGGTACAGATTGAAAGAATAAGAATGAATACAAAAAATATAGAACATTTAATGGTAAAAACTTGAAAAATCATGCCTGGAGCCGAAAAAAGGCAGTCGGTGATCCCCGGTAAGTATCCGGTATAATATTAGTAGTAAAAATGAGTACAATTGACTCAGTTGACTTCTTGGTAAAAAGTTAAATTTTGCCGCTTGGAGTCGAAAAATGATCTCTGGCGAGTCCCGGGTCGTCCCCAGTAGGGTTTACGGGCTGAAAATATATTTTTGAAGTCCAAGGGGTATTTTGATAAAACTTTATTAGTAAGCTTTAATTTGGAGGATCGGAATGACAATCGGTGGGCCCCGAGAAATTTCGGGGTCACTTTCGTTTCTACAATTTTTGCCTGTTCAAGGGAAATAACTTAGTACCTTGACCTTTAATAATAAAATATTTCTTTTTTTGCTCGGCGCCTTCTTACAAAATATTAAACTCCGTATAGAGCCAATTGGTGGAAATGAACCAATGACAAACCCAAGGTAATGTGACTATGACTTGCTTAAGGATAATTGGTTCGCTCTAGTGATTGTTTAGTTGTAGTTTGAAAGAGACAAAGCACTTACTGTGACGAGAGAGATCAAACTTCAAGATTCAAGATGCAATGGATGTTTCCGTCAAATGACAGATACATCAATTGCAACTTAAAGTTTGATCACTCTTCGAACACGTAGTCATCTGACTCGAATGTCTGATTATAAGAAAATGAAAATGGCAAAACTAAAAGATAAAAAGTGTGCATGAACATTGGCATTGCCTACGTAGCACAAAGAAACATGCATCTCTTAGCAAAGAGAACCAAATAAAACATTACCTTTGTTTCTTCATAGCATGTAGTCCAGAATAATAGCAGTTCACAAGAGAAAAGGGCCTCCGAAAGCCTCAAATCCAGAGTTCAATGTAGAACAATGGTCACTTAATCACTTTTGGTGCTTCAAGCCATTGGAAAGAAGTCTATTCCACTTTACTTCTACGTGAATTGTGTGAATAATATCCTTCTTCAAAGTGTCATTAAAGCCTCCTCAAATAACATACACCCACAAGTACAGAGGCGAAACAATATATATGACCGTTCCATCGTGAACAAAATAAATGAAATTAAAGAAAGCAATTCAAGGGATACAACCCCAATATCTCCAAGCATACGAACCGTAGGTAGAAGTTAAAACCAAAACAAAGAACCCAAGACTTTCTATACACAACCAAGATCAGAAACAGAACTAACGGCCAAACCAACCTCTCTGGGGCTGGCCTTCACCCTCATTCATCAACTTGTCCAACACCACATTCAAATCGACAGACTGTCCATTCTCCGTCAGCTTCCTAACCGTGGCTCTCACTTGATCTCTCGTAAATCCCATTGTCGATAGCTTGTCAACCACATCATCAATAGGAACCCTGTTACCAGATCCACCCGAACCGGACCCACCACCCACCCCAGTAGCAGTGGGTAGTGCCTGTGGTAATACACGAGCGGTGGGGAGCTGGGGGTAAACGTTCCCACCACCTTGGGGTGCCGAAGAAGACAAATGTTGTTTCATAGAGCCACCACTGTACTGAGAAGGGGACCCACTGTAAGAATACGGTTCATTGGCAATGGATGCAGGGCCCAGGCCGTAGGAAGTTGAAAATCCTGAATTCGGTCTACTAGACGGTGGCTCATACATTTGAGGTGGAGCCCCATAATATTGTTGGGTCCCACTGGGTGGATGAGGAGGAGGTTGGTGTAGGCTTGTTGGGTAGTTCTGTGGGGGAGCATAAGGTTGTTCATCAAGATGGTGTCCTAATGAAAGTTGAGGTTGTGGAGGATTAACTGCTGAGAGAGAAGGGTGCTGCTGAGGTGGCGGGGGTGGTGGCTGATTGTACTGTGGGGGAGGTGGCGGTGGCTGATATGGTTGCTGTGGTGCTGCTGGAAGAGGAGGCGGCAACTGCTGAGGAGGAGGAGGGGGGTGCTGGTATTGCTGATTTGGGGCTTCTTGTGTTTGACCAGGCGGAGGGGGGAAGTAAGGCTCTCTCTGAGGCACAGAGCTAATCTGGTTAGGAGGGTACTGGTGTGGAAGCTGAACTGGAGGAGGCAGATTCTGTTGCGAAGCCGTTGGAGGAGCATTGGGTAGAGAGAGACTGGAAGGTGGTTGTATAATTGCTGGTGGAGGCGGTGGGTGAAATTGTTGAGGGGGAGGAAGCACCTGATGCAAATTATCTGGTCGGGCAGTGTTTTGTTGGGTTTCTGGTTGGCGCTCTATCTTGGACACTTGCAGAAGGTGAAGCTGACCTTCTACCCTATCTTGCTTATCCCTTATAACCTGAACACCTTCTTGTACCTACAGGTAGTGGCAGATCCAAGAATTCAATATTGTTAATCACAACCTTGAAAATATTTTTCCACCATGACGCGCAATGTCGTTTTTTAACCATGGTTCATAGGCCCTACAGATGGTCTAAATTTAACATACAACCAATACATCAATTCAAAACATTACAAATCAAAAGCCCTAGAATTCAAGAACAAAACACCACCTGTAGATGCTTCACAAAATTGAGCAATCAAAATTCAATCAAGAACATAAAAAAATCTATCATGGCTGTGCAAAAATTACCAATAAGACCCCTGAAACATGCTCTAAACACTCGAAAGAGGGATTGAGAGAGAGGAAAGTTGTACCCCGGCCAGTGGTCAGCAAGAGGAGAAAGGAGTTTAAGGGCTGCTTCCATTTTGTTACTTTTGAGGCTTATAAGAGTGGTTTGTTTGTACCCCTGCTTGCAGCTTGCAGGACTTCAAAACAGTTGAGGGTAACAGATGATCAATAAAGCAGTACAGAAACACAACTACACAATCTTGACAACAAAAATGCGCTCATGGACTTAACTCCAAGTGAGACACCTTCAACCTATGAAGCACAAGCACTCCGAAAATGGTGCCACACTAGTACCGGGTACTCCAAAAATGCACCAGGCACTTTTTGAGTTTTTGGGTAAGGCAATGGGTACTTTTGAGCCTATTCGTAAGGTATGGGTACTTTTGGGCCTATTCATAAGGCTTTCATAACTTTAGGGGTTCCGTGAGAAAAAAAACTCAGTGGCCTTAATATGCAATTAAAAACTCAGTGGCCTTAATATGCAATTACTCATTGACATAAAGTCATAAACTCAAGACCACGACTCAAATTATAGGTACCAGTACGTAGTGTTCTCTCTCTCTCTCTCTCTCTCTCTCTCTCTCTCTCTCTCTCTTAGATTTTGACAGTTTAATGAGAGAGAGAAGGGGTGGGCTGTCAAGATCTCTTCCTTTTTTCTTTTCTTTTCTTTTCTTTCGAGAAAGAGAGAGACCCATAATGCTTGATCAACTCAAAATAAAATGTAATAGCCAAATTATTTTGCATGCAAACAATGAAACTGTTAAAATCTCTTCCCTCTCTCTCTCTCAAGAAAAGAAAAGAAAAGAAAAGAAAAGAAAAAAAGGAAGAGATCTTGACAGCCCACCCCTTCTCTCTCTCATTAAACTGTCAAAATCTAAAAAAGAAAAAAGGAAGAGATCTTGACAGTTTAACGAGAGAGAGAGAGAGAGAGAGAGAGAGAGAAGAGGGAAGAGATTTTAACAGTTTCATTGTTTGCATGCAAAATAATTTGGCTATTACAGTTTATTTTGAGTTAATCAAGCATTATGGGTTCAAGTTCAACTGCTATTAGCTTTTGCTATCTTGCTTCTATCGGTAAAATATGTTATGCTTCTTATATCTAATGAATAATGCCAAAACTATTTTAAAAAATGCAAAAAAGATTTGTCCTACCCCCACCGTACCCGTACCTGTACCCTATCTTTTTTTATTTTTGGCGTATCCCGTACCCGTGCTTCATTGCGGCTCCAACCAAAGCTGCACCCATCTCACCATCCCCACTCTTGGAGGTTAAGGTATTTCCAACTTGACAAACATAGCAATCCTAGATGAATCTCACAGCAAGCTCATACCCTCCGGGATATTGGCCAGCTAAGCTGGTGAAGTCTCATGGTGAAACACTACGGACCTGAGACCCAACAGTGGTCCAGCCCATTCATCACCAAAGGAACGTGGGAAAAAATCATCTGGGAAGTTTGACTACCACGATGCTTTTGGGAATGTCAATATTAGAAAGTCCACATCTCATGTTCCATAATTGCAGAATTTTGAGAATTCATGTTGCAACCTTTTTTGGCAGGTAAGTTAAGAAGTCAGAGTTGAGTCTATCTATTGGGGAACGCAAGCTAAACCGCGTGGAAGCATTGGGACTCGAATCATGCACAATGTAGGGAAGGACCATAATGGATGCAGATTAGAATAACAAGGAAATAGATTGTGATATATATTTCCATAGGAAGTATAGTCCAGACTCCAGAATCGAGATAGATTGAAAAGGAGAGGATTTATGCAGCCAGTGAAAAGCAAATCTTAACTACACCAGATCTGGGCCTAAGTGTAACCAGCTTGACTAATGAAAATCTGCGCCTATTTTGTTATGTTATGTCCTCCTATCAATTTCAACATTTGCTATTTCAAAGGCCGACTCAGTGACTCCCATAAAAAAGAGGGGTGACTTGGATTCCCCGGCAGCTTTCTGTTGCACCATTTGTTTTTCTTTGTTTAACTTCATTTTCTAGTTTCTAAAGGTGTTGTTTAGGGCATACTTAATTATATCACCAATAGACCCCTAAAGGAGAAGAATATAATTGCGATGACACAGTAAATATGACACGATTAGAACGCACATGAGCAATGCTACTATGGTTGTTCGTCATATCAAGTCACGAAGGATAGCACAGCCATCACATCCTAAGTTTTCAAAAGCAGCATCTATTGTCATTCAGCAAACAAAAATTCAATTGCATTTTAACAGAGCTAACATTGAACTTGAGCCACAGTCAAATTAGATCCACTTCAAGTATCAGTTTCGCCTAGAACTCAATCCAGTAGAAACAATGGAATAAAAGCTTGTGCATTGTAGAGCAAAATACCTCTCTGAGAACATTTTCCAGGTGCCTCAGCTGACCATCAGTACTTCCATGATTGCTCCCAGAAGAGATCTTCATATCATCCATCGTATTCTCAAGGTGGCGAGTCCTGCTCTCCAGCTGAGATAATCGTGCACTAACACCTTCCAATGCATGTAGTATACTATCAGCATGTTTCTTCATGGTTTGATCAATCGCGGACACTAAGGATACATTATTAATATCATGATCCTTCTCTAAAGTAACAGTTGCAGGTTCAATGGAGTTAACAGAACCGTAATTCTGCATAGATCAGAAGCACCACATCACATGCTATTTTTTTTTAAAAATGAATACAAAGATAGATAATCATCCCAAAAACATAATGTGGTTGAAGATTAGTGAGCAAGGACTTTAGGAGAATTGCATGTGGTTACCACGGTTCACTCTTGTGACATCCATAACCAAAAGAAAGTACATCCACCCCAAGACAAGATAAATCACCATGTTCACATGGGATCTCCTCCAATTTAGCAACGAATTCGATTCTCTATAATTGCTAAATTGGATTCTCTGCAATCAATCTCACTTCCCAGGCACGCAAGCAATCAACACCAGCCGACTCATGGGGTATAATTACCATTCAATAAGACTATCTATAAGCATGGAATTCTTGCCAAATACCTTTTATCGTGCTCATGCACAAATGCAATTTTGGCAAAACATGTTGCTAAACTCCAGAGCATTTGAGGCATTAATGGCTTGCATTTGACCCAAAAGGAGGCAGGCTGAATCTTTGCAAGGCTAAGGGAAGGGTCGTGGGAAGATGAACCTATCATTTGCAGGTCATTGTCATTAGCTTTTCCTGGGCCAGACGAGGATTTTGTAGCTGCTCCCAAGTCCCAACCTTGGATCCTCTATATCCTCCCACTCCCACACCGCATCCACTCCTGCTTCGCACAACTAAGGTTTGAATGAGGAGACGAAGGGAATGGGTATGCAATATTTGCTTAGGGTTTGGAAGGCTGATGTCATATGGCATGTGTGGTGTTTTCACGCGGACTAGTGAAAATTCCCTCCTTCCATGTCCCGTCTTGATCAGCTTTTTATCTCTGCAAATAGGAGAGGTTTTCTAAACGCAAACCCACATGGCTACCAAAACATAGTGTATTCAGCCACCAAAGAAATGTTTGCTTAGGGTTTGGAAAGCTGATACGTCATGGGTGGTGCTTTCACATAGACTAGTGGAAGTTCCCCTCATTCCATCTCCCGTCTTTTTCATTTTTTGATCTCAACAAATAGTATGAGAGATTCTCTAAAACCAAAACCACATGGATACCAAGAAAAAAAATTCACTCAGCGGTGCTCAATTGACAAGTTCATTATCTAAGTGTAGGACATTCACGCTATCTAATCTGAATTCCATCATTTCTCTCCGTATACACAAACTACGCCCTATTGCCGTATTTTTAAAATTTCCATCACTTATCCCAAAAACATAGAGTACAACCCAACAATCCCTCAACACAATCATCCCAAAAATTCTCGCCACTGTTACCTAAGAACATGCACAATCCTTCCAGTAATACCTACTTTTTTTCTAGTCAAGTAATTACTCCGTAATATCTAAATTGTCATAGCAATTTGGTTCTGTCTTACGTAACTGCCATGAAAATCATCAACACTAAAAGCAAAATTCATCAGTACTATTACTTGTGCCCGACGTCTAGGACATATACATGGAGAGAGAGAGAGAGAGAGAGAGAGAGAGAGAGAGAGAGAGATCTTACTCTGCCAGCAATACCAGTAGTATTGGTCTTGGAGTCGGCTGAATTCCAAACCCTAGTTCCACCTATACCACTACTCAAATCGAGATTCGACTGCTGCTGCGACGACACGTTTGGATGGCGGATTGGCTGAAAATCATAGCTGGGCACGATCTCTTCCTTGTTCCCGATGAGGTCTTCTTGAGAGTTCATCAGATCGATGATATCGTTGTCGTTCTGCGAATTCGATAGATCCATGATCTGTTTGTCCATGAACTGCGACGTATTCATGGAGCTTCCGATTCTGGATTGTGGTAACCCTACACAGTATGTATGAATTTCCTCAGACGTACATAGATTGTACAGTATTTCGATACAATTCTAGAGAGAGAAAGAGAGAGAGAGAGAGAGAGAGAGGAGAGGAGAGGAGAGAGAATATTTGGGGATTTATCTTTCTTCAATTTGGTTACAAATGTGTTTGCGAGAAGAAAACCGATCCGAAAGAAAAAGACTTCTGGTTTCTTCACGATGGTCACAGCTTCAAAACGATGACGTGTTGTTGCACGAAAGCAGTTTCTTGCAGGTATCCGGTGGACATATCCGGATTAGGTTCGGACTAGGCCCAATTGGCCCACGGTATATAGGGCTTGTTTGGCATGGGTTTTTCACCTTTTGAGTTTTGAGAGTCTTGCTACTTGCACGCAATTTCAAACACATCATTCAAATATACAATTCTGTAACGTGAGATCCCACAATATATTTTGAGAATCCGAGTAACATGTTGTAGCTCTAGATATTTGAATTATTCATGCAAAAAATTAGATTGATCGAATATCGATAAGTGTTTGATTCATATCAATCGGTTAATAGAAAGAGGTTCAACGATCCATCTTTCTTGGGAAAAATTCAAAATTTTAAGATTGCTACAAATGTCCGATCAATATAAATTTTTGGTATGGATGATAGTATTTGCGCCAAGACCTGTAAAATGAATGATTTTGATTGTCAAAGAGTATAGTGAAATTGACCTTATTAGGTGGTGTGTTTGACTGATGATGAGAAGTGTGTAAATAGAATTACCGTTTGAGTGAATGAAAAGCAGATTTGCCCACTTCTTGTTTTCACATTTTGGGAGTGAAAAACAATAGATTTGACCACTTCTTATTGCATACTACTCCCTTCGTCTCATTTTCATAGTCTCATTTGGGGATTCCAATTTTTTAAGGGGACAAAATAATTACACCAAAAAGTGCTCAATTTTCCACTTATGTCCTCTCAAAAAGGTGATTTGATTAATGAAAGTAGTAGTACTTTAATTCAAACAAAAGGGTAATACAACAACAACAATAACAGAACCCATCTAGTCGCCAATCATTGGGGGTATGGGCGGGGATGGTTGAAAAACAGACCTAACATTTGGCAATATGTAACTTTATTAACTTTCTATTGTTTATTTTGGAAAGTGGACTAACATTTTGGGACGTCCCAAAAAGAAATATTAGACTATGAAAATGGGACAGAGGGAGTACAGTTTTTCGGGCTTGTTTGGTGTATGGAGCTTTCCGGGTTTGTTTGCGATAGCTACAGTTATAAATTTAGATAATAGTTTTACCTTCTGCTATAAATTATAGTAGATTTTTATTTTAGTACAAACATATAAATGTCGATAAGAATTGGCATTGTTTGCCGAGAAAATAAAATAATTAGTTTTTAGTTTATTTAGACCTAAAATTTGATCATATTCTTTATACCCATTTCCAGATTCTGGGTATCCCTATAAAATCCCAAAATCATAAGAATTTCTGGTAAATACTCATAAACAAGTTTCAAAAAGTTAAAATCTCAAAATGCGCTCCTAGAATTTTTTTGTAAACACGCACACTGCTTGATTGGAAATTGTCTTATTGAGAAAAGGACCTTGCATTTGTTTATTTCCAACTTCTAGTATCTTGAAAGTTTTTTAAATTAATTGTTGGGTCTTATGACTCTCGTCCTTTTTATACAAGTCTGGACGAAAGATTTAGAAATATGCCCTTTTTTCTTTACAAAAAAACTAGCATGCAATGGGAACTGTAACTATGAAAAACCAAATCCAGCCATTACGAATAGATCAATTACATAAATCTCGAGACTCGTCGTTAGCCGAAACCCCAACAAATCGATCATCTGGCAGATTACATACAAATTAGTAAGAAAAAAGTGGAAATCCTCGAACGTGTGAAACTTACAATTTAGAGAAAGGAAAATGGGAAATAGAGTTACTTGGTATGTATAAGTAAAAACACCAGAAAAGCTCTTTGATTATAGAACATCTCCCTCCCTATTGATCATACGTAGTTACGTACAGTGTTCTTGCAGCTTCTGTTGGGGGAGCACAAGGGAGCCGACGGGGCTTAAGTCGAAGCTCCAAAAATCGCTTTTCATCATATAATGTTCAAGTGAACACCAACAGAATGTCTAAGTATCCGGAAAAAATACACAGAATTGACCCAGAATTCAAAAATCAATGACTCAGATTTGGCCAAGTGAATCTGGGCCATTGATTTTCGAATTCTGGGTCAATTCTGTGTATATTTTCTGGATATGTAGTGGTGCTCGAACGCCAATGCTGTTAGTTTTGCAGAAGTGTCCTCTGGTTACATTCTGGTGCAGACTACTCGTATGTATATGGACAGCTCGAATGTATATGGAAGAATGGAGCAAAGGAACAAAAGCATGACCTTTCTAAGGTACTCCAGAAAGAGAGAGACAGAGAATATACATCAGACATAAGCTTCGATTTCTTCTCCCCTATCCTTTTACAGCTCCATGCTTGGTAACACTTATGCCGGCTATAGTTGATATTAACTCCACTAATGATATATACTTGTTGTTTCTACACGATTCGGGAAGCTCCCAAAGCAGACTGTTGACAGATAACATAGAAGAGCCAATTAAAAAACTGCTATTGGGTGTACCGGTAAAAATTGAAATCTGCATAATGAAAACTATATTAAGAGAAAATAGTTGCTCGAGTTGCCTGCCTATGGAAACTTCTTTTAACTAGAAAGTGGAAACTTTATATCCATCTCAAAACAAATTGGCAATGAGTGGAGAGGCCCAATATTATGTTAAGTGATCACCCATTCCATCCCCAAGCAATGTGGGACAATATTCCTTGACAAGAACGGAGAAGAAATATAATTAGGAGTAAAAAGCTTACAATATTAAGAAGCCGAAGAGCAGCTGGTCTAGTGAACTTCCTAGCAAAAAGGAAGCATGGAGAGGGTTTCCCCTTGCTAGTGCACCATTCTCTTCGGTATTCTGTCTCATAATAGATATTATCTACACCCTGCACAGCACCAAAACATGTGGATACACCAGTTTTCAGATGATTTTCACAAAAGAACCAAAAGGAGAACTGCTCCAACAAAATTCAGAACACCATGAATTGAAATTCGAAATTTCGGCCACCATATCTCCCATTAAGGAGAACTTATCTTTAATCTTCTAAAGACCTTAAAATTCATTAACGTTATCCAGGGAAGAATGGACAAGCTCTTGTCGAAGATAACAGAGGGGTTTATGACTGATTAACATTCTGATCTCTAGTTTATTTGGGAACAGTTTAAGAGCACTGGGGCTCCTTCAGTGGTTTCAAGAAGATGAAATCAAGGAACCCGAGATTAATCAGTTCATTGGAGATTGGGCCGAGGTGTTTAGGTTAAATTTTAATCTCAGTTTACATTTCAACATGAAACTTGAAGGGGATGTAAAGCAAAATCGTTTACCGGAGGAGGCCTCTCCAAAGATAACAAATAAAAGTCAGACTCCCTCCGCTACGTAGACAGGTAGCATTTTCTATGAACTAAGTAATGATCTCCTCACAAGCGTGAGATTTTTGCAAAACAACTCTATTAAAGAGCAGACGTCCTCAAACACAAGAAAGGGAAGAACTGTGAAAGGTATAGTTCCTCAAAGGTATCATGCTATCAGCTGAGGAAAGACAATAGTCCCGGTGCTAAAAAATCAATAACCAAAGGAAAAGCATGCAACACACCTTAATAGATTGGATCAATGTGAGAGTAGCATCTGCTAACTTATATGTCACGGGATGCCATCCCTTCCGTTTAGGGTCTTTGGCGGATGAAAGATCCCATGATGTATGAGTCAGCGTCCTCCGTGTGATCTCACCTTCAAGTCCTTCTTGCTGAATTTCCAAAGAAAAGACTTAGAAAACAACATCAAAACTAAAGGGAATAATACATTCTACCCCAACTCATGGGCCTGAAGACATGTAACCAGCCATGCTATAAAAAGGAACACATAACCCCTGTGATGAGAAGAAAACAGCAAAAATAACCCGAGTGGAGCTTGAAAGGACAACTTTACTCTACTCCTACCATAATACACGACATGCATAATAATTGTAAATTTCTCAGCTTCAAACATATGTTACACAATCCGTCCAATTTGCAGTTTAGGTAAATCCAAAAGGGCTTTATGTATTTTCTGGTCAAACAAAAGGGTGTAATTTCCCCAAACTATTCGTAAATGACCAAACTAAAGATTACCCACCATCGGCTATGAGCGAAAATGGCATCCCGTAAGATCTCGTGGTGGTTAGCTTCTTTTCATCTCTAGTCTTTCTATTCCCCACGGACCCTAAACATTTCTTTCAGACAACTTTGCTCTGAAATTTCTCATTTGGCAGGTACATGAGTTATACATAAACAAAAGAGGACAATCAAATTCTGGGATTGGCCAGGGTACGTCCAAATGGTCAAACAAAAGCAATAGTACTTGAGTTCAACAGCATGCCTACTTCCCTCAAAGCCTGATTCTCCTGTAACAGCCCTACTAAGTCAATCCCACTTCGGCGGGGCATGTGAAGGTTGAGTTATGCACAAAGACCAACCAACTAGCTGTCAAGTAACTCGGGCTTGTGCTTTTGGGCAATTTAGGCCATTTCACAGGTTACTAGGCCAGCAAAGGGTGGGTAGTTACACATGATATCAAAGTACAACCCTAGTCAACGTGGTAGGGCCCACCTCTAGAACTTGTACCTGTACAAATCACCTCTTGAACTCACAAGAAGCAAACTGTTGCAACAAACAATGTATTTATCAAGCTACCAAACACCCTCTCTCAATTGTAGTCCCATCTTGCACGTTAAGGTACAACCACCACATAGAATGAAACATAATGCAAAAGGGAGGCGAATAATGCAAACAGGGGATAAATGCAAATGGAGAGGACTTGAACCCAGGACCTCTCCCAACCTGACTCTGATAACATGTTAAGTTACCAATTGCCCCACAAGCTTAAGCTAATAGAAAATGGGTCAACAATGCATATCAAGCGATCCAACAACAAGAAGTTACTGAGCCAGTGATTTATATGGGACGTTACGATCCCCTTTTCAAACTATCAACTCTTTGAAACCCCAAAACTGATCACGTCATATTCTCATCGTCTGTCTAAGAAAAAGGATTAAAACTCGGATGAACTGCAAAGTTCAGAAAGTCAAGGCACAGAAACACCAAAACAGGTGATAGAATGAGTAATCTGACAATTTTAAGTTGCAATTTGGGCCAACATAATATCAAATTATATTGCCTAAGAAAAACTTAGCTGCTTGTGCAAAACTCAATTTTACACAGGTCTGGAGAAAACAGCGTCCAAGTATCAAAGAAAGTTTGTGATGTGGAAGATATTCCTTGAGAAAAAAATATGCTTCACATCAAGAGTTTTTTGTCCAAAGTCCAATTTGCCCCCAATTATATCGATTTTGCCGACTTGGGGAACACTAGTTATTCAATTATTTGCCTCATAAAATGGGGTTCAGCATAGTTGACGAAATATCAACTTACCGCCAATAATGTTTGGACGTAGTGCTCATCTGGTATACAATTATGCTCCTTCGATGCATCAGCAGGCTGCACATAGCCCAAATCTTTTACAATCTAGAACGGAAACTCCATCTATTAAAGATATTAACTATAATTGCAGTTTAGATATGTTGGCTATCACTGCAAGACCATGCTACAATAAACCAATCACCACAAAAACGTACAGCCAAGAATCCAAGATGCCTTTACATGTTTAAACATTTCATTGCACTTATAGTCCTCTTTGGTTTCAGTGTTGAAAACGTGGTATTGCCTATATACAACCTTGGGAAAATGGAAAACGAAAACAGGAAACAAAAAAAAAAACACTTACAAGGGGTCGATCTCGCCAAAACTCAGGTAGCGCCCTCCTCTGTGTAATTGTCAAAAATAGGTCAGCATAACAGCAGCAAAAAACTAGGTCCTCAATAAACAAACAATTCCAAAAACTGTGCTATGAAATGGAGTTACGCTTATTAGTCCTATAGTATAAACAAGTAGGAGCAGACTGCAATCGATGGATCAGGACCCTACGGATTTAGGAAATTAACACACTGCAATTGGGCAAGCATCCGATCCTTAATGAATTCACAGCACCGAATCCTTCAACTTGGAATGCTTATAGTTTAGTTCCACACATCGGTTCAAACTGAATCTTCATTCACAACGCAGTAGGACAAGAAGTAAGAACTTCCAGCCAGATGGGTGGGAATTGGGATGGTGTCCTATGGAAAATACGGTTCTGATGCTGAAATATTCAATCAAACAAAAGTATCTACTTCCAAAATCAGTACAGCATGCATGCACAGCGCAACAAGAGAACTCCGATTTCCAAGCGATAAAGTACTTTTCTGTCGATGATTGCATTCAACTTGCCTTGCAATGCAATTGAAATGTAGGATATACTGTGTCATCTTTCACCACAATCTCTGCATGTTTTCTTGTAAGAACAACCCACTGCAAGAAGATGATACGAAAGACGTGAACAGACCGCTAGAATTTGTAAACATTGAACTTTAGATAACGTTTCTTGGTTTTCTATTGTTCAAGAAGCAGCAAAACCAAAATTTAATTCTAACCTGGGATCCTTTCCTCCAGTTATGAACAGGAATCATAGGATGCATTTTTGGATTGTAGCGGCCCTCTTTTGTGTCAGCAAAACTGCTCCACCATCAAAATTAGAGACAAAGGCTAAGAACTTTGGACTCAGAATCTTGCACCATTATAATGTTCAATCCAAAGTGTTAAGGACATGTAACAATGATACTTTCAAACTCAAAAGAGCTATGCCAAGATAATAGGTGAATCTTATGTAGCAAGATATCAACACAGAGTGCTTATTATATCAGCAATGGGAAGATCAACACATGCGGTACTGACCTGTCCACAAAACTAGTCGGTGTAGACATAATATAGTCATATGTGTAGCTGAAGTTGTACAACGGTATGCAGCTGAAACAAGTTTAAGTAGCCAAAATAAGACTAGATAAAAATAGTACCAAGATAATAACTTCTACTGGATAATCTAGTGAGGCACAACAAATACTTGATGCCGCATTACTTCACAATATACGATAATTGCCAACAACTATAAGGAGATTAAAGGACACCTGTCTGAAAGAAAAAGAAATCGATCATTAAAAGGATCCGAGAACGCGTGCTTCAGCAAAATACGCTCTGCCTCAAGCATGCTTGCCTCTCCCCAATCTACCTGGAAAGAAAAACACTCAGTAAATATAGGTATGCTTCTGTAACAAAAGTGAAGCAATATTTCAGATTTTTTTTCTATAAACACAGTGATAGTTGAGGGCCGAGGCAATATTTGACTCGACTACCTAGACTACTGCAAGATCAAAGTCGTCTTCATACACATAACAATCTTTCAGCTTCCAACAGTAAGATGGGTTTCTTCCATGTTAACTATTTGAAAGCATCACCATAAACATATGTAATTCTTCTGCAGTCAAAGAGATTTACATGTTCTCTTCCGAACACCTCAAAGTAAAAGAAGATGTACACAACTCTCCAATCCAATATTACATTGCAGAAACAAACCTGTATGCTGTCATTAACTTGACGATTTAGGAAATAGGTTGATCTTGTTGTTGCCTTGTTGAATAGGAATCCAGGCCTAGAGTGAACAAAGATTGAAAATTTGTTCTCTTTATCTCCCTGAAAACCCACAAAAAGTGTTTTTTTAGAGCCTTAGAGGTAAATAAATTGGATGTCACTCTTGAATGATAAAAATTACTGTACCTTGTGCTCATGATATGGAAAACAGAATTTTTTTCCTTTATCCATATACAATAAAAAATGCATGAAGATGAGTACTAAAACAACATAATTTTGATTGCATACTACGATATATATCAATCACCACCCCTCCCTTTCTCTGCAATGAAAATGACTAATCTGCCCATCTACTTGACAATAACCAGCGACACAGTAATGACATACAGCACCTTCTATCTTTAAAGCCACAGCCCCGTGATTCGAAAAATTCTTCAGATAATTTAACAAACTGACAACAATTCTAAATCTATTGAACATAGCGGAGTATAATTTCGGATTTAAATCATAACGCATCTCAGTAAAAAGACCCCACCAGATAACTGAATTTAAATAACACCATCAATGACAATGGACTGATCTGGAAAACAAGAAAACGACCTCTGGAAAATGGATGACATTTGTAAGTACGTAAACCACTTCTTTTCTCGGGTAAAGGGTGGAGGTCCTGGAGGGGTTAATCAGTGTAGTTATCTCCTCATGGTGTCACCATAGGGTTTCAAACCTACAGCAAATCTCATAAGGGATCAATGATTCTACGGCCTTACCAAGGCACAAGTAGAATAAAGCTCTCTCAAACGGCATCTGATTCATGGGAGTACCACTGTACCACCATAAGCGGGTTCGACTTTAAGACCGCATGGAAAATAGTGAACGCTTAAGTCCAGTCTATGTTACTTGGAATGCGGATCTTTCTGGTATAAGGAACGAGAATGGAAATGTGGTATGCCGCATTGCCCTAAATACCGGAATGCTAGGGCCTAGGAGCATGCTTAATGTAGCTTACAATCTAATGATGTTCTAATTTACTTACAATCTAATGATGTTCTAATTTCATTAGAAAAACATCCAATGAAATAGTGTATTATTCGCCTAATTATTCACGCAAAACACATTTCTAGAAGCACCATCACCAAATTTTGTATATTTTGTCTTGCTAAAGCTCCAATATCTCTAGTCTTTATAAGAGAAGTTTCTGGACTGCTAAATTCACCGTCTTGGAACATTGGTATACCACATTTGGGAACATCCATTCCGAAATGTAATTTGGCAGGGTATCTACATTTTCTTGTAACATAAGTTTAGATACTTTCTCAACTCGTCTACCACCAAGGTAGCACACGTAAACATGCTAAGAGTCAATTGGCCAACGACAAAAGAACTCACAAGCTTACCTCCACAGAGTTCACAGTTGGTATACGAATTTACACAAGGAGTCATATGCTCAATTGCAGCTCAAACATTTCTAGATGGAATGTTAATCATACAAATTGTCCGAATACATAGTAAATAGAGTGATTTGTTGAACTTTTAAACTTGATTCGATTTGGGTCGCACTTGACTTGACTATTCGCCCAAAACCTAAATTGGGGTACTAACTACTAAGGTAATTGGTTATATAAACACTAGGTTAAAAAATACTACTTGTTAGCCGATAAAACTTGTACTATCTCTTCGTTCAATACATAGTGGAAACTAGCATCGGCCATGAATGTACCCAACTACAATGCTGTGTGTTTGTTGATTGGTCGATTTCTCGACATGATCAGCAGAATAATAGATAATATCTGATATGAAGCTCCCTGATATGCAAAAAAAACAAAAAGTTACCTGAAAGAATGCATCCCAAACCATGTCCAACGGAAGCCGATTCCTCGCTATAAACAGAAACGCGATTTTCGGCTTCTGAACTGAACGAGGAGAAAACAGAGCCAAGGCTTTGATCCGACAGTACTGTGACTCGAGTAAAACTATACTCGCCCAGCAAAACCCCAAGAACAGCACGATTAACAGCCTCGTTTTCCATTGATGATGCGGCTTCACCGGATTACTACCCCTTCGTTTCATACTTTCATTCCGCATCATCTCCTCACCTAACAATACTCAAATCAGTCCGAGCTAATTCGAAGTCGGAGTTGCCGCCATTTTAGGGCTCAACTGAGAAGTTCAGCTCCCTCGGCGGCTAATTCCGCTTTTCACCGGAATTCAATCGAGAAACTCCAATAAGCCTGTGAATTACAGCACAGAAAAACCTTCACAATCGCTCTCTCTCTCTCTCTCTCTCTCTCTACCACGTTTTCTCTGTAATGAAAGCTTCCAGTTTGGAGACTGGCGAGTCCAATTTAGTTGCGTATGGTGTAGGGGATCAGATCTCTCTTTTTCAGTGATGAACATGGGATGGGAGCCTCGGGAGACAGAAAGTTATAGTGGGTTGGAAATTGCTGATCTGGCCATCATCGAGTTTATTGCAACACAGGCAAAATAGAGCGCAAATTTGTTCACTCTCCCTCACATCAAAGTGAACAAAACTCTCGCCTGACCGGTAGAAAATATGTGGGATTCACAAAATTACATCACTTTTTGATAAGTATGATATCACTTTCTGATGAACCCCGTACCTTTTCCACCAATTAGAGCGAGAATTTTGTTTACTCATAAGATACCAACCCATATCATGGACAGAAAAATGTATTTGGTGCCCTCAGAACAAAATAGAGATGTGTATTGTAGTATTTTCTCTCTACTAGTGTGATTTCTTTAAATTATTATTAAAGGGCTAATGCGTTATGTCATGTGTGTGTCTATAAGAGTTCAGATCCTCTCCAATCTAACTTTTGAATTGGAAGAAATAGTTTAAATCTCGACCATACATCGGAAAATACTCAACTCTTACCTGTAGAAGTCTCCGAGCAAATCTGAACAATTAAAGCAATGGGCGGTCCATATTTAGATTGTCTCCTTTGATCCAAAACTTGGACGGGAGATATATGCGTGGAGTGAGATGGCTCTAAGTTGTTGATGAGAAAATAACAAAGCCTATGGGGTTCTTGAGGGAGAGGGGTGTGTAGTGCGGGGAGTGCGCAACGACATGTTGTGCAACGGTACGGAGCTCACCCCAGGTCTCATTACTTAATTCGAATCGCTCATTTTGTTTGTCTCGTCGGAAACAGAGTCCGTTGAACAATTTAGATTGATCGGATATTGATATCTATTTTATCGTGACCATTTAACTTAATTTTTTTTAACAAAAATATCACCCATACCGGTTTCTTTAACTGTTTCGCTTTCAAGAAGAATGCAGGTTGAAAACATAGCAACCGATGTCTAATCAACTTGAATTTTAACGTGATACACATACTCAACGAGACGAACAACATAAATAATTCAGATTAAACAACGGAATCCGGGGTGAGCCCCATACCGCGCTGCACACGACGTGTGTTGTGCACACTCCGCACAACACGCAACCCGCTCACCGTTCTTGATCTACTACTATGTTCACTCTAACGTAAAGTTTAGAAAATTAATTTTCACACCCTTCGGATTTGGTAACCATGTTTTACATTAACTAGAACTTTGCTTTTTCCATCTCGTGTATCAAAAGATACATCAAGACTAACCCAAATGAGTTCATCGTACTCCTAGGGTTAGCAAAGTGAACATGAGAAAGTAATAAGAGTTTGACTCTGAGGTTGTACGTTTGAATCCCACGGAAGCCAACCATCTCAAACATTGGGGCCACTGGGGGTTATACCTACCTTCAGGATCTCAGAATTAGTCGAGGTGCGCATAAGCTGTCTCGGACATCCGCGTACAAAAAAAAATGGAGTTGATATGGTAGTCAAGACTTGGGATTCAGAGGTATGTTCCACGGTCTTAGGTTTGAAACCTCCTCGATGGTATTGATTCTTATATGGCCAGTTTTGAAATGGTTACTTCAATCAAACTTCAAGCTAGTAGACGGTGGAATTGAGTCACAAGAAAACAAATGATGCGAGTATAAACGTGTATTTGTAGCGTGAAGAGGAACAAGCTCCTAAAAGAATAAATAACCCCTATGCAACACATTATCACTTTAGAAATAAAATAATAAAACGACCATTCCAATTAATTTACATTGCTCTTAATGGGATTAAAACGTGTGCGGTAGTGTGAAGAATACTCATGCAAATGTGGGCCATTGTAAGAGAAAGATCAAGCAGAAAAGGTAACGAGTTGCCAAACATGTTCGTGGTGGCGTGGTGTTCAATTTTATTTGCCGAAAACTTTTTCTTTATGTCCAGATATCCCGACCAGCTTGTTTTTACATTGGTTAGCTAGTGGCAAAGTCAGAAAATCACATGAGGACATGATTAATCTATAAACGCCAGTACTTTGTAGTGTAAAAAATATTACTCTTTTTTAACAATCTAGCATGCCTTGATTATAATTTGAAAAGAGCCTCTTCTCTTATATTTTATCGATAAATGTGCCTCATAGCCTATTTGGGTTTACCTTTTGAATTATGAATCCGTAAACATATAATAGTGTGGAGGCAAAATTTCAATGAATTGAAGTTTGTTTGCGAGTAATTAGTTATTCGATGGTTTTGGGTAATCGCCTCGTGGTGCCCTAAAATCCTTCTCCATCACTTTTTTTTCGTTGGCCTTTATCATCACATATTTAGGTAAAACACATATATTTAGTCACAACTCCCACATAAATATGTACAAGAGAATGATGTTCTAACATCACGTGGAGGGACCCCAAGAGCAGTTATTAGTATTTTGTATATAAAAAAAGGGCGATGTACCGGTGAAATTTCTAATGAATTTTTTACACAAAAAAAAACTCCCTAAAATCAAGTGTGGGCCTGTCCTATAGTGGCTCCGTCACTGTGACTAACTATGAGGTCTTGAAATTAACGATAGGACAAATATCCAGTGGTCTCAAAATTTGACATATTCGGCCTTCATAAAATTCGAACTTGTGAAATCTTTGAGTCAAGTCCCTTAATTACTTTCTCACATCTACTTAACACTTCGATTGCTTTCTCATACTACTTGGCCAAACCCCGCTAGGGTTTTCGCCGAAAACATGTTGGTGGCGTGATGTTAAATAAAAGCATCAAAAAGTGGGGGTTAGACCAGATTTCAATCATATGTGAGAGGAACCGAACAACTAACAACCTGGTGTTTGTTATGATGATTTCTTTACATAGACCATATAGTCTATATTTTTTTATAACTTTAATAAAAAGCATTTGTACGACTTTTCAAGAAACAAAACTCACCAACTTTTATTATATATTATTATGGTAGTTAGGTAATTAAATTAAGTGAGTCGCAATCATTAACCAACTAGAGGTGCAAGGTTGTGTGAGATTTGATTTGGTTGGAGAATATCCTCAATGATCATTAAACCCCCACCATACTCCTTTGACCTTTGGAGTTTTAGCTTCGTGTGGGGTGCTATTTTGTTTACGCAAGTGAAAAACGAGAGATGCTAAGAATACAATTATTCGGACACAACATCGAACACAACTCTTCAAATATATTTGGGTCCCGTGTAATAAATGTGTGCGGGACCCATGTGTATGTGAGAGGTTTTGTTCAATATTGTATCCTGACTAGTGATTACCTGTGCCGATGGCACAACGCAACACTGTGCCCGTGCCTAACTGTGCCCTTGCCCGTGTTGTGCCTACGGCACTACTCGTGCTTACGGCACTACCCATCTATAAGCGAATTACCCGTGCTCGTGCGGTGCCTAATCGTGCCCTCATCGTGCCAATGGCACAACCCGTGCCGTGTCTCGTGCTTCACCGTGCCGGTGCCGGGTTGGCTAATGGCTTCACGGGGACAAAAATGGGTTGGCTAATGGCTTTATGGGAGAAGCTCTATAGGCGTGGGAAGGCATTTGGGCAGCCCCACCCCGTTGTTGACTGCCCTCTCCCACTTTGTATATGTGAATCTAGAAGACCCAAATAAAAGAATGTCACAAAACAGAAAGGAGTGATATTTGGCCACTTGACAATATCCCGTAGTACCAACAAACAAAAAAAGGTAAATAGGAGACCAATTACAAAGTAAAACAATTGCTCCTTTTTTATTAATGTAAAACGAAAATGGCCATTGATTACATTTACTGATGTGGGTATGCAGGGAGAGAGAGCACGATCGTAAAAGATGAAGAGGGAGAATGGATGGGAGGGATTAATATGAGATAGGGTTTTTGCCTTCAATCAAAATAAAGTCAATAAATAACCTTTCCATTTAGGATTCCTTAAAATATAGACTTTCCTTATCCTTTTACTAAATGAGGGAGAGATTGACGGGAGTACTGTGTTTTAATTTTACAAATCAATAAAAAAAATCCACCTTTGGACTGAATTGATCTCAGCCGCCCACTACAAATATGAGTTGAATTGTATTATAAATATCAGTTATGTTCAACGTTGTATCTGGATAATTGTGTTCCTATCATTTTTTAGTGAAAAATGGACGAACATTGTCTTTGGATATGTGTGTATATATTTGCGAGTGGCTGCAATTTTTAAAAAACAACTATTTGAAATGTTAGAAAAATAAAGATTGCAGCAGGGGCACCTCGCCCATGACCCTTAGCATTTATGTGAGATCAAACCTAAATGAATGTGAATGCGTAACCATAGAAGGCGTTGGGTCCGAAAATTTATTCAGTGGTCTAGGACCACTGAATAGTCTAGGACCACTGAATAATTACTCATTGGGCCGGTGCCCACGATTCCTCAATAATTACTCATCAATCTTTAATCACACTTCAACCATTACTCATCATTGGCCCAATGTTTCATTCATACCTGTCAAGAATTCAAATAAGTTGACCTCCCCATTTTGGGCAAGTGGGCTCATCAAGGGATCGAAAATGCTCACATGGCCAGCTCTCCAAAATTGGGTCAAGGCTTTGGAGCACCCAGCACAATAAATAAATTTTAAATAATTAAGTTAATTATTGATACACCAAAAACAACAAAAAAGAATTAAGGTCTCTTGGTCAAATTTTATTCTGGCAGGCCTGTTTGATCATCTCTGAATTCAAATTAGGAATCATGTCCAAATCCTTAATAGAACGTGCAAATTAATGTACTACTTCTCTTATAGTAATTATCTCCTCTTCGTGGATAGAAAAATACCCAAAATTAATGAAAACGCCATATACCACCTACGTGGTAGCCTAGATGATTGAGGTGTGAGGGTGAAAGTCCCTCTTCTCACACAGTCACAGGTTCGAATCCTACTTACGAATAGTAGTCCTATGAACCAGATGCTGTGGAAAGGACCCTTAGTCCGCTCTAGCACTTTGGTGGGGTCGTGGCGAGGAGTTCGCCCTCTTAGGCAGTAGGTATGGCTCAAACTGGGCATTCCACAACAGATGAAAGGCCCTCTGGTAACGCCCAAAGAGAGTTACTACGCTGATCACCCATTTTCATCGTTTTACTCAGTAAAAGAAAAAAAACAACATGTGATTCCTCCAGAAGTAAAAGAATTATTCAAGCAAAAAATAAAGTTCTTCAAATTGAAGATTAAAAGGGACATTGAACGTCGAATTTGGGACACGTTTGGTACTCCTTAGGCTCCGTTTGGGAGCCTCTTTTTTTGATTTTTTGGTTTATCTTTTTTTGGTTTATGGGTGTTTGGCAGCCAAGAGGAGAAAGAGTTTTCCCAAAAACTGGTTCTCCATATTTGGGGATAGAGAGAAGAAATCAAAAAGAGGTTCACACCTCCTTTTTAACTTTTACTTATGGATTTCTCCCATCTCTCTCTCCCAAAATGCATTCTACACATTTCTCTCAAACACTCATCCCAGATTCAAAAGTCATTTTGGTCATAATCCAAAAAATCAAAAAATCAAAAATGAAAAGCTGATAAATAGGCTCTCAAACACTCTCTTACTATTTTCTTATTTACTTAATTGTTTCTGAATCTTTATGTATTCAAAATCTCTCTGTTTTTCTCCCAAACCGTAGCTGTGATAAATGTTCTTTCTTCTTCCTAGCTATTTATTTGTTTTTAAATCTTTATCTAATCAAAATCTCTCCCTCTTCCTCTAAAAACCCTATCCATCGCAAATATTCTTCTTCTTATCGCCCCGCCCCTCCAAGGGTTTCACTATCCTTCTACGACGGGGGAGGGGAAAGCCATGATACTTATAACGACCTGCCCTAGCGGACTTGCTAACTCTTAGCCTAACCACGTGGCTCAAAAGGTTAACCTCAAGTTATATAGGTCACCTAGGCATTGCATTATATACTAAATACCATTCTCCCAATTTCCTGATGTGGGATCTTGGGTTCTCATAATCTCCCCATCTTGGCTGCAACGTCAAGCACTTTAAGCTGCGCCCTTGCTGGGCCCACCGAAACACGTCTCCATGCGAGACCCGCCTCACACTTCCGGTTGGTGTCGACTTTGATACCACCTGTAACAACCCGCCCCAGCTGACCTGCTAACTCTTAGCCTAACAACATGGCTCAAAAGGTTAACCTCAAGTTATGCAGGTCACCTGGGCGTTACATTATATGTACCATTCTTCCAATTTCCCGATATGGGGTCTTGGGTTCTCATAGTACTAGTTTTAAACCGCTACTTCTATACTTAAATATTTGCTTTGTTTTTATCTCATCTCTTCATATTAATGACTTGTCGTTTCATATATGAGAGATATCTAATCTCTCATTTTTTGTGAGAGTGGTTAGTTTCGTATTTGCAGAAATATTTTATCTATAGATCGGGTTCTTTGAGATGATATTGCTTCACAATGATATATGTACCAATGGTGTTCTAACCCTACATGATTGTTTTGGAAGGGCAACCTATGGTGTCTTGTCAGATCTGTAGCTTTGGGAGAAAATTGATGTGTTCATACTTGATTGGAGTCCATTTGATCGTCTGAGTTCTTGTTGTCTTGTGTCATTGGCTAGCACTTTATCTCTTTTAAGATTGTTAATTCTAGGTATGAACTTTGGAAAACAATTTTCACATCCCATTTTCTTATAAATGCACTTCTTTCTTTTTTTGTCTTATAGTGAATTTTTATGTGTAATTTTGTCACTAGAGGGAGTGCACTTATAAGATAATTGGGTGTGAAAATCATTACCCATAAACTTTTGACAGAATGTACGTTTGAATTGGAGTTAAAGACATCGATTGCATTGTATTTTTCTCGTTTTGCGTTAATTACATTCGCTGCTGGACTTATGTCGATATCATCTTACTTGTTTGAAGAACTTATTGTTATTTGTTTTTATCCATTATGGGTCTTGATTCAATGTAGTTCTCACTATACTATGACTTGATTAGGAGAAAAATTAAAAGTCCATCGTAGGAACAATTCTAGTTTAGATAACTGTAGTCACGAATTACCATTCTATTTAGGCCCAGTTTCCCACTTAATTTTATCAAATGAAAAAGAAAGTTTGATAAAATCTCAGATTTTTGCACTAAAAAATCTGAGATTTTATCAACTTTCTTCCTCACTTGATAAAATCAAAGATTGATTTTATTTTATCAAGCGGAAAACTTGGCCTTAAGAGGTTGAAACATTTTGAAAAAGCATTTAGTATATATTTTAATTTTTTCTTACAAAAATTGTTAGTTATTGTGCAAGTAATCGGTTAAAAAAACCCCTATCTCTCCCCCACGGCCTCTCTCTCTCTCTATAAAATCTCCCCTCCCCACGTTATTCGTCACTTATTCCCCTCTCCCCATCTCTCATAATTTAAAAGATTTAAGAAAATCGAAATTCTAAAAAATTAGGATTGGCGTTTTGGAGGCTTGGGAGGCACAAACACACATTCAAACAGAGCATGGAGGATATGTATTGATATCACAGGCTTATTCGAGCAAAAAGTAGTCTTCTTCTTCTTCTGAAATGGGCTCAACAGATGGGCCGCAGAACATGCCTCCCCATTTGGGGAAATAGATGAGGCCCAGTGTGAGAGTACAGACAATCATCATTAGGCCCATGAGTGAAATGCTGGTTTGGGTTGAGAATTGGTTGGATCCTGAAAACAACAATAGTTGGGTAACCACTGCTCCTACAGTCCCACCACTCCCTGTCATCCCTGATATTACTCCCAGTGACCTGTATCCACATTAAAATATATTCAATTAAGAAATAAATATTTAGTCTATGAAAATGAATTGGACCTTCAAGTTGGCCCCTTCGTAGGTTCTTTCGGGGCTTATTTTAGGATACAAATCGTTCACATTTTAGATACTGTCGATATAGTCAGTCATGCCAAAAATTAGGTTGATCGGATAATGGTTGATGTAGTATTGACCATGTTTGTCTTGACATAAATGGGTTTCAATTCAGTGGTGTAATAATGTTATGTTTTGTGACAAATATATTCCGAAATCATGTCAAAAGATATTCGATTAACCTGATTTCCAGTGTTACTAATGTTCTCATTACACTCTTAAATACGAATAGTTTGATTTATCAAAGTGGATTCGGAAAGGGCCCACAAACGGACTAACTGGATGGTTGAGTCAATAAAAATGGACCGGAGAGGAGCTGGGTGGCCAATAAACAAGCATCATAATTCACCGCAAACGTTTTAAATTTTTTTGGAAGAAAGCAATTACAATTTACATGTTAACCAAACTAGACTTCTTTTGGGTTTTTCATAAGATTATTCAATGGCTTGGGATTATCATTGCTTACAACATGGTGTTTTGGGCGTTTCTTATAAATCCTATTCAAAACTTTTGAATAATAATAAGGTCAACAACTAAGAACCATATAAGGCTCAAGTGAGGGGCCATAGGTCAAGGGAAAATGTTTGGTACCAAAAAAGAGTCCCATAAATCCACCCATAAAATATATTTAATGGGTGAAATCAACCGTTGGATACATTTTCAAATAGTGTACCGGGTGAATTTCACCCATTGGATACAATTTATGGGACTCTTTTCTGATATTGTACCAGACCTCATAGGTAAATACTTTGCTCCATCGAAAAGTCAATTGATAAAAGTTGGTACATTTTTTATTTTGTTTCTCAATAGATTCTATTTTGAGAAGTTAAGGGATAAAAGTGTAATTACGATCTCTATAAAGGCAATTAAGAAAATTTATGATTTTTAAAGTTTAATACTGATGTCTTCATAAAAAGCTAAATTTACAAAACTATACACTTAAAAGTGGACAAGGGAGTAATTTTTAATAAATTCAAACAATAAATATAGATGTAACTCATCACCAACTCAACCAGTATAAAGAGCATCTCCAATTAAATCTTCACATTTTGAGATGAACCTCAGAAATATCTAAACATACGTGTGGAATTTTAACATCTAGAAATTCAGCATCTTTGAAAAAGAACTCCTCCGCGGGGTCCATTTTTGTTTCTCTTCATGGAATTGGAATCTTCCCGGTCCCTCATGGGACTCTGGGCTTTTGTCTCTGATCCATTGGTGAATATTTTCTGAATATCTTTTAATGATAAAGACCCTTCATTTTTAAACCTCGTCTCGAAAACTCCCGTTACGGGCAAAATTTATATTGGTCAGATATTGTTTATGTACTATGTATTCTGAATAAATTTATGTCCGAGAAAAATCATGTACTGTAACACAGGATTGAAACCTTTTTTTTTTATAATTAATATATAATTTTTTCCCCGAAAACATATCAACAATCTCTGATCAATTTGACTTTGGCATGACTGATTTTCTTGATGAGGTTTAAAAAGTGACCGTTCCTATCATGATAACATGATCATAAAATAGACTGGAGTTTTTTGTTTTTTTTTTTGGCTCAACCGTACAGACAAATCTATTTAGTGGGAAGGAAGGGCGCTGAAAGAAAAATAATTTGAATCCAAACATAGGAAGAGCGAAAGAAAAATAGATCACCCTTGTATTTTTCACTTCATAATTTAAAATATTCTAACTCCGCACCTCATGGAAAGTCGTTTGGAACAAGAGAGATTGCGGTCTGCAGACAAGGAGTCCAAATTTGTTCACCCTCGCCCAAAGAGGGTGAACAAAACCCTCCTAACTCCGGTCTCGACGTCAATAATCGGAACCGTTCATGTTGTTTGGAACGATTTTCTAGGAGGGCATGCAAATCAGCTAAATCGGACTGCGGAAAGTGGTTGAGTTTTGAGCTTAAAATGTCTATTTTTTGTTCTTTAAACCCAAAGAAGAAAAATCTGGGTTTTTGAGCTCAAACCTCAACCACTTTTCACCGTTGGATTTAGCTGAATTTTTGCATGTCCTCCTAACGTCGGCACCAGAGCTAGGAGGGTTTTGTTCACCCTCTTTGAGCAAGGGTGAACAAATTTGGACTCGCAGACAAGGCATAAAAACCTCACCCATAGTAACATTTTCAACAAGTTAGTCAAACAAGTTATAGGAACATACCTTTTGGAAACAAAAGGCACCACACCAAACGTAAGCCCGGAAGCCGCCTGAACAAACACCGAGAAGCAACACATAACAACAACAGACCCCCACAGCGTTTCCACCCTCCCTAGCAACACACACAGCAATCCCGCCACTGTCTGCACCACCCAAAGTCCCCACAACCTCCCCCTCATCCCAAACCTCCTCCCCATCTCATCCGAAACCACCCCTCCGCCCGGCCTCGACACGATATTCGCCAGCCCGAAACTCGCCGCCAATGCCCCCGCCACCTCCAAATTCACCCCAAACCTATTGTAAAAATACTCCGCTACTATATTATCCATTGTCAATTCGACTCCGAAGCAGTACCCGTAAGTTAGCCCCAGTATCCACCCCCTGTAATTCCTTAGCCCCCTAAACAACACGATAAAAAAGTGGCCACCTGCACAAGATTCCATGATTCTCATTGACTATTAGTTTTTCCCGATCTAAGTGTGTGACGGGCAAGGACGGAAGCTGTACGGGGGGCGGGGTGACGCGTGCCACCTGTGTTCAATTTTTTTTTTATATTTGGAAAATAATACTATTATTCTATAAAATGCGCATATTATTATTGTATAGTAAGCTTGTTGAGGAGTGATTAATCAATGAAAACGTATAATTTTTTGGTAGGGAATTGTTATTGGCACTCCACTTTTTTCTCTATTAGCACTCATTTTTTGTCTCTATTCATAAAGTGTAAGAGTAATTTTACTTAATAAAGACAAAAAAGGGAGTGCCAATAGAAAAATGGAATGCCAATATCAATTCTCTTTTGGTATTACGTAACATACGAAAATGTACCTTTTGGGTATTATAAAGTACTCATACTTTTTATAGTAATTACTCCATTTGTCTCATAAAAATATTCTACTACCAAAAAACGTGTAATTTTCGGATAATAAATTCAACACTTCCGTGCACTATTTCTTAACTAACTCAGGTTTTTCATTTGGTTAAGAAATTTTCAAAATAATGCACATTCCATGCATAATAGGTTATCTTTATGAGACTGATGGAGAATACTTAATTTTGAGTGCCAACTTCGATTAGAAATTTTGGCCCCATCCCTGGTGGCGGGGCATACATAGATCTTGGGAATAGTCAAGGTGTGCAAACTGGCCCGGACCAACTTGTTAGTAAAAAAAAAAAAAAAAAATGACACCACGGTAAAAAAAGTTATTACCGCTCCCAGTATTGCTGCTCCGCTTTGATTTTTTACTGTAGTTTCCATCGGGGAGATCCTGGCCGTAGATTAATACCAGAATGGCAGTTACGGCTTGGAATACAGCGGGGACCACAAAGGCTCCACGCCAGGCCGTTGAAGATGCGATGTGGAAAGAGTTTGTTAGGAGAGAGAAGATGAGTGGCATCACGAGTTGAGTCACGCCGGAGCCGACGTTGGCCCAGCCGGCGGCGAAGCCGTTGGCGAGCCCGACGACGGCGGGGGAGAACATGGAGGACATCCAGAACTGGTTGGCGACGAAGTTGGCTAAGGAAAAACCGATGAGGAAGCGGACGAGGATGAAGGAGAGAGGTGATTGGATTAGGGCGACGGAGAGGACGACGGGGGCGGTGAGGAGGGAGAGGGTGGCGGAGGCGATGCGGGGGCCGAAGAGCTCGCAGGCGGGGCCCATGGCGAGGCGGGAGAAGATGGAGCCTGCGAAGGAGGCGATGCCTGCTCGGCCGACGTCGGTGGAGGTGAGTTGGAGGTCGGAGCGGATGAGGGAGAGGAGAGGGGGGATGGAGAAGGTGGAGAAGAAGTTGGAGAAGAGGGAGAGCCAGGCGAGGTGGAAGGCGAGCATGTGGGGTGGGGAGAGGGAGAAGAGGCGGAATTCGGTGGCTTTGTGGTTGGAGTCGACGGGGAGAGAGAATTGGGATTTGGATTGTGGTGGTGGCTCCATGGTGGTTGCAGCCTTGCTGGGGTGGAACTGGGTGGTGGGATTTGCTCAATTGAGAGAGAGGGAGAGAGAGTAAAATCTCACTTGGACATTAATGTTTAAGTACACTCCACCTCTCTCAAATTTTTCGTCTATTTTTTGACATGTTTCTATTTTTTCAATTGAAAAATATTTATTCACCATTGAGTCGTGAATAGGGTGTTTGCGTTGAATAAATTCGGATCTTGAATTACGAGATCCAACGGTTTAGATTAATGAGGGAATTTTTTTTAATCCTGACATGTTTTTAATGTGAGAGAGAGAGAGAGAGAGTGCATTGATCTGAACCGTTAGATTTCGGAATCCATGGCCGGGATTTATTCGGCGCAAACACCCTATTCACGGCTCATCTGTGAATAAGTATTTATCTTTTCAATTACTCTCGATTTATGATATTTTTTTATGATTCTAAATATTTTGTTTAATGTAGATTTAATCAAGATCTATCAAATACAGTAAAATTTATGTTATATGTTTAAACCTTATATATTTAAAAGTATAAGTAATTTTTTGAGGTGTTCAGAATAAAAAAAGTGGGTAAAAAATTTGAGATGAAGCGAGTATCCATACCAAAGGCTATAATAGAGCCTTGACCCAATTCCATGGCTTACCACATTTGGCTCAATTTGGACGATTTTACCCCTCCAATTTTTGGCTTGCCTTATCTGGATTTGGTAATTACAGGATTTCCCCATGGCTGTTTTGGTCATTTGGTGCTCTTTGTTCACAATTGCAAAATTTCCCCTTTTGTTTTATACTTTTTGCTTGTGCCCCTACTACTTTATTGTGTTTTGTCATTGTCAAACCCCTCAGGTTTTAATTTTTTTCTCTTTAGTCCCCAGTTGTATTTGTGTGTTGTAATTGTCAAGTTGAAAATTGCGAGAGTTCATTAAAGTGTCAGTTGTTCATTAATTGTGAAACCACTATATAATTGTGGATTATTTTATAAGGTGACAATTTCTTGTGTGGTCTCTTTATGTAGCGCAAATTAAATTATCTTTCACGTTTTGATTCGATAGTCCGAGTCAATCATTTTACATACTTGGATGTGGAAAATTAAGCCTCGTTGGAGATTCACAAAGACTTGGATATATTGAATCATATTTGTTTAATGAGAAATGAGTGACTATTTTTTTTAAACAGTCAAAAAATTATTAATCTTTGAAAACAAATTACAAAAATTAAAGGGATCCAAAGAACTAGACATCACGACGGAGATCGAGCAAACCATCGAAGATGGGACTCCATACACCGACAATCATATGCCGCCTGGACCCAAAAGGGAAAAAACAACCTGAGTTTGGCAAGATGCCAACCGAGCAGCCAAAAAAGAAAAACTCATTCCCCCAAACCAAGACCCTCTGAAAATACAAAGAAGCACAAACACCAAAAGACGCAACCCCAAAGAAGCCTCACAAAACAAAGAGCTATCACTCATTATCCAACATTGCTCTATACCTCTCTTCATCAGAAGCCTCCATTTGCGCAATCCTACTAACGACTTCCTCTTCTTCACCATCATAGCTAATGCCGAGAGACTTTTGAAAATTCCAAATTTCTTTAGCGTTTCTTAAAACTTCCTCATCATCACTCTTATAGTCAAGGCCCACGATCTTGTTAATTGACGAGGCCGTTTTAACCTTATCAAGGAGAAATGGGTGACTATAGGACTCTCTAACTATTTATTATTCCAAAAGCACGATGATTGATTTAATTTGTCACCAATGTTTGATCATCTTGATTTTTATTTATGAGTGACGTACATGTTAATGCTTACAAAGTAAATAATTGGGATTGTCACATGAAAACCATGATCATGGTCCAATGTCTCATCATATGAGGAATTACATGAGAGATCGTTACATATATGATAGAATTTCCATTCCCATATTGTCCGTAAACCATTATTAACCCATTCTTCACTATTTTAAACAAGTCTTTCTTTCCCTTCAAAAGAAAGAAAAATCAAGTCAATCAAGATATATAATCTGATACTAATAATTTTCGGTCATTGGGATTAATAACCAAATTGAAATCTGCCCCTACTACTTTATTGTGTTTTGTCATTGTCAAATCCCCCAGGCTTTAATCTTTCCCTCTTTAGTTCCCAATTGTATTTGTGTGTTGTAATTGTCAAACTGCTTTATTTATATAGGTGAGAAAATATTATTTCTAAACCTATTGAACTAAGTAAAAAAATACATAATATGCACATCTTTAATTTTTACCAACAGACAAATACTAATGGGCTTTAATTCATGCAAAGCACAAGGCTTCATACCTAGTATCTATATATGTTGCTTTGGATCTCATGAACCATTTGTTTTCTCCACTTGTCCCCGTTTCATCTGTCATCATATGTAGTGTCGAATTTTAATAATGTAATTTTTTAGTGACAAAACTTAGGAACATATGATGCCAAACGTACTATTTTGTTTTACAATTATATTGACCTACCGACAAATGCCAGTTCTAATTAGCAGTAGCCCACTTGTTCAAGGCTGTTTGGTTTATACAAAAAGGTGCCAAGGTGGGTAATTAAGTACTCCCTCCGTCCGAAATTATTGCTCCTGTTTCGAGAATCTATTTTTTTTTATTAATACTGCATAATTGGACCTAAAAGAGGAAAGAAGTACAAAAAATTTTTTGTTAATTTTTTAAATTGATCCTTTATTTTGGGACGGTCACAAAAGAAAAAAAAAGAGCAACATTTTGAGAGGGAGGGGATATATTCACTGGATGGCTAGCCCTTATTCTAACAAGGCGTGGTCTTTCTGTCCGAGTAAAATCGGAGTTCAGAGAAACCCCTAGGGCCTAGACTCTTGAAGTGTTAGCAAAGGTTTCAAGTAACGGTACCAAGACACATAACGATAAAAGTCGAGGTGTAAACGAATCTACATGTATAAATATCTCAGTTTGTTGGTTTGACTCTCTCTTCATGATTGTAGGGAAGGTCAACATTCTTCACTATTGTTGACCCAAGTCAAGGTTGACCTCCCAATGCTGTGAGGACAAGTGTCATCTATCATCGCCTGACATGTGGCACCTGCGCGCGTCACTGACCGTCATAGTCCACTAGCGCGGTGCTACCCCTCGCGGTCCCCCCCAGTTGCGCGCTGTCAGAGCCGAACTAGGGAAACACATACGTATGACCATGGGTCATCCATACAAGGAGAAAAGCCCATGAGTCCCATGGCTAGCGCGGCCCATACAAACGGGCGAGAACGCGAGAGACCAGTCCATTTTAGCCCAAGTAATCATACTTACTCTGTTCTGAAGGCAGGACCTGAGGGCCCCCTGAGGCTTGGTTGCGGTATAGGCACGACCGAACAGGTCATGACCTTGCCCACACGGGAATAAAGGGAGATCCTGCGGTTTGTTGACTATAAAAGAACACGAGGTTCTCTGCGCGAGGGGTGGAGTAGCGTCCCCGAGTAAGCCGTGCGGGTCAGCCGGGCGGTGGGTGACATCACCCACGCAGTCAGGGTGTACGGAGGGGACACGTGTCCTCATGTTATAGGGTGACAGCCTGGTGCCTGATCATTGGCTAAGGATAAACCGATGAGGAAGTGGACGAGGATGAAGGAGAGAGGGGATTGGATTAGGGCGACGGAGAGGACGACGGGGGCGGTGAGGATGGAGAGGGTGGCGGAAGCGATGCGGGGGCCGAAGAGCTCGCAGGCGGGGTTCATGGCGAGGCAGGAGAAGATGGAGCCTGCGAAGGAGGCGATGTCGGCTCGGCCGACATCGGTGGAGGTGAGTTGGAGGTCGGAGCGGATGAGGGAGA